>PVJI01002861.1:0-136305 GCA_004026765.1 Micronycteris hirsuta
ACAGACTCATCTGCCATCCTCAGCACCGTGGTGCAAGGTAGCTCCTAATATTTAAGTCACAACACAGAGTGGGTAGGTAGGGGGAGAGGCTTTGTCCCCTTCACTGAAAAACAGACTCACAGTTCAGCAAGAGGAGGACACTGAGTTGCCCCCTCCATGTTTCTCCTAAAGGAGGTCCCCTGTGAGCATGCCCAAGGTGATTTGTCATCGGCTTGCTTAGGACTGTGAAAAGGAGCTTGGGGTTGGCCGTTCTCTGGAGGAGATAGAATAAGCTTGCTGATGCTGGTACAAGTAAACGACCATCCCAGAACGCCCTCTGCCACTGGGCTAGAAGGACAGACTTTTCCACCAGCTGCAGTGGCTGGCGGGTGGGACCAGCATCATAGTTTGCATTTATTGATATCAGTGATAATGAGAACAGTTGGCATGCAAAGAAGCAGTTCAGAGGTAGCAGTGTGTATAGTATGCACTGTAGTTGTGTAAAAAAAAAACAGTATATGACAGTTAAGGGCTTTGTTTCTGCCTATACTTAGGAAAGTGTGTGATGAGACAATGGAAAAGACCATGTCCTGTGGTTACACGTGGGTTTGACTCCTGTCTCTGCCATCTGTCTAGTAACATAGTAGTTAGTTCCCCTCTTCAAAAAAAAAAAAAGTACATACAATTTTATTGCATCTTGAATTTTAGGTGTGAAGATTTCGAGGGTTTGCTTTTGGAAAAATGCAGTAAATATTCTTACAGTATTTCTTTTTTTACAAGAAAATGTCTGGGCACAGATTTTGAATGTATAGCATTTGTGTTTTGGCACTGCCTGCCTTCTCTGAAATGGATGGCAAGAGGTGAGCTTCAAGACATTTTCTGCAGGAGTCTGCGATTTATTTAGTGTGGGTAACCTTTACTGCCTGCTGGCTGTTGCTTTGTTGTCTGGATTCCTAAGCCGTTTACTTCAAAGTAAAATTCTGTGGGGATGTATCGTTGGAGTGAGGCCACTTAAAGACAGCTTGCTGCTAGTAGTGGGTAAATGGCGAGTTATTAAACGTTTTCTCTGTGTCAGCTGGTCTGCTTATAAGAGTTACATGGGCAACTGTCATAAAGGAAATTTGAGTATTCACACTTTTCTTGCTTATTTTAAACTTTAACTTGATGTGGAAGACCTGAGGAGTTAGTTTTGTTGAGATTATGAGCAGAGACCTGTTATGCCTCTGAAATGGATTGTATACAAGTATTACTGTACATTTTTCATGGTTGGAACTGTATCTTATGAAGTGGAAGATAGGGGAAAGACTTGGTAAGTTTTGTCCTGTTTTTGCTTGGAGTCTATGAAGCTAGTTCAGTTAATCATTAACAAAGGATTGGAATGTAAAGTAGACAAGAAAGGTCCTATTGGAGGGAGAAGCTATAGATTTCTGTAGGGAGAAAGCGGGGGCTACCAAGAAAAATCCAGGGAGGAGGTCATATTTGAGTTGGGCCTGGAATAACCAGGAATAACCAGGAGTGAGACTGGAGGAGGCGCACTGGTGGCAGAGTGTGCCGCTTCCGCCCTTAAGGGGTTGCCAGTAAAAATGAAACATGGGTGGTGTACCTTGTCTTACAGTTACGGGTGCAGGAAAGCCATCATCTTGGAGAAGGTGGGATGTCAGCAATCAATGTCTTTCTCTCCTGGAGGATTGAAGCCTTTTAGGAATCTGAATATACCAGTTTTTTTTTAGTTTTAGAAACTCAGCTAGAAATGCATCAGGTTTTTTAATTCAGTTAGGAATGTGTGTGTCTGAACATGCAGGTGTGTTATGTGGCGGAGAGGAGGGGTTAGGCAGAGGATGATAAAGCTGAGCAACCTGCACTAAGTGCTGCTGGCAGTTGAGTAGTACCAGTGAGAAGATGAATTATCTTTGAAATTAGAATGTTAAATTTGGGGAAAATGAGACTGAAATTATAGGGGATTTCAAGGGCAGTAGTGAAATGTGTTAGCTTCTAGCAGGTCCTGCTATACTTTGATTTCCAGTTTCTCTGTTAACATCAGTTTGCTGTCAAACCTCCTTACGTTGGTGCTTAAAAAAAATTCCAGCTTCTGTATCTATAAGATGTCTACAAATTTAAAGGAATAAAATAGGTTATTGAATTAGGATATTGAATAAATCTTTTTAGTCTAAGGGGGTAGTTTTATTAATTAAATTGAAGGGCAGGACACCCCTCTGCATTTTGATGATGGCCCTCATTTTGGGCAGTATCAAAATGTTTTATTGTGAATTGTGGTAGGGTTTTTTCTTTGACAGTCTGATCTGAAGACACAGACATTAGCACTGTTGTTAAAAGAAGTAAAAGACACCAGCTACAGTAATGCGCATTCTGCAACTCATGGCCTGGGTGATGGGGTTGGGGGGACCATGAGGTTGTGCCAGAGTTGGCAGGAAGGTGAGCGAGCCTGTAGGGTCCTGAGAGACAGAGGACCCCCGGGAGGAACAGAGGAGGAAAGATGTTCACAAGAAGGGCAGCATCTGCCCACGATGAAGAAGTGGTTGATTTGCTGAGATACCAAATAGGAAAGTACTAACACCAAGAAAATCCTTGAAGCTGGCATGTCAACTACAGTGATAAGGGCCATTCCAGGGCCTGCAGTTTCCTTGCCCTGTATGTCCTGCTGAATTTAGGAGTTTGCAGAGAATTGCTGTTAGGCTTATAGAATTGTACCCTCCACCGGTGATCAGCCTTCTCCTCTAGCTTCTGTTCCAGCCTTACTTGTGTGCTGTCCATTCATTCTCCATCCCTGCTGCTGGGGTGACTTAGGATCTGACTTCAGTGAAGGAGCTGTGCAAACCCTGCATTTCCTGAGTACTGTCTTGGTTCCGGAGAATCCATTTCCTGGCTCTGTGTTGCCTGCTCTGGGCTATCTGGTGACCCTGGGTATTACTGAACAAAGCAAACGCTAGTAGATGGCAGCAGAGTCTCCTTACTCAGCTCTTCTGCCCCGATGCCCAGAACCAAGCCTCCCCAAGGAGAGACAGGCCTAGAACTGACCATCTTGGGAGACAGGCACCTTCTGCAAGCAGGCGGCAGTGAGTGTGTGGGTACCTCTGCGGACAAAGCTGGTTTTCACCCCCTCACCTTGATCCCTTCACCCTCTTCTCTTGCTCCTGTTTCCCTTTCTCAAGATAGCTATCTCATTCTCGCTCACAGTCATCTCTGGGAGACACAGGCATGAGTGTCAGGGAACACTGATGTTGTCCCAGTGGTCACCTATTTGTGACCTATTTGTGATGGACCCGGTTTTTCATCCAGGTGAGGAGACTGAGACAAAGAATCTGTAGCTCTGAGCTAATGAATCTGCAACCACAGGCCTCCCCTTATTGGTGCTTGCTCAGCCATGGTGCTTATTCTCTGCTCCAAAGAGCTTCTTCTCTTCCCCATTAAGCGTTCAACTGCTATCACCATCATCACAACCATTATTACCAACATTATCATCAAAACCATTGCCATCGTTACAGCCATCACCACTGTAATTACCACCACCACAGTCACCACTGTCACCAGCAATGAAGAATATCATCGCCATCACCACCACCACTACCGGTTACTCTGCATTAGGCATGGTGCTACACTCCTTAGAAACCTCATTTGATTACATAACCACCCTGATTCTGTAATTATAGACAAGAAGGTAGTGATTGTGTTTAAACTGAGATATGAGAGTTTTAAGGACTTGCTTTCTACTCCCAAGATTTGTCTTGCAGTCAAAGATATGTAAAGACTCACTTTATTTCTTAGTCTCCGCTCTTGCTGGACTCTTCCTTAGGCAGCTGAGGTCTGAACATCTGCCGTGATGTCCTCACTGGCCACGTGTCTCCTCCTCCAGAGTCTGATTTTCTGGTTCTGAGATTTTCAGGGAGCTGCTTCACCCGCCGTATGCAAGGCCACCGTTGCCCTTAGCGACTGCCTCGCTCAGGTTTGCCCTTCGTGTAGCCCGGCCTCTAGAGGCACCGGAGTCCTTGATGTTCTGCACACACTTACCTGTCCGGCCCGTGTGAGTTTGCTGTTCTGGAAAGTTCACCTCTGCTTTCCCAGTTCACCCTGGATCTGGGCCTCCTCAAATCATATCTGTTCTTCAAGTTCGTGTGCACCTTGTGTATGAATTCATCCTGGTCCACTCGGCCAGAGGTGAACCTTTCTCTCCTGCAGTCGTGCCGCATTTTTGTGTCCCTAGGGACATTTATCACACCCTGTCTGTGTGTGTATTTGTGGCCCAGTCAAGCCGTGATCCTGGAGAGCCGGGTGTGAGCCGCCTTCTCCATGTGATTTGCCTCTCAGACAACATTGAAATGTTCAACCACAAACAAAAAGTAGCTGATACAACTACTACTACTAACAGTGAACGTAATACTCAGCACTTCATTATAACCTCTCAATAACTGTTTAGTGGAGAACTGTTCCCAGTTTACAGATGAGGAAACAAGCACAGACAGGTTGAGAAAGTGTCTCAGCCGCGGCTTAAAAATGGCGGTATCAGAATTTTAAGCCATGTAGTCTGGATCCAGTGCTCTTCCTCCTGCCGCAAAATTGGATGCCTCAGCTTTTTGCAGTTTCCAAATCCCGGTGGCTACGACTAAGAAGCTGTTGCTGAGCTGTCCCCTCATGAAACTTGACAGATTTACACTTCTTGGTCCAGACTCTGCTACAGTATTTGGAATTTTCTTCCCCTATGTTGCCTCGTTGAGTTTCCCCCTCCCCCCACTTGTGACCCAGCATATATTACACTGCATACATCAGTGGTGTAGCGGTACTAAGGGCTGTCAGAGGCTTAGCGCTGACCTGTCCGCTGTGTGTCACGGCCTCCCACAGAGGCTTTCTGGCGTCTCTACTGAGTCACGAGGCTGTTTTGTCACGTTACACTGTGCTCCTAAAGTTGTTTTCTGTTACAGCCACGTGTGCAGATTGATTCTGAAATGGAATTTGCTGTGCTGTAGGGGATGGTTTTCCTTTTGTTTAAAAAATGGGGGAAACTTTTGTTAATGTTGCCATGAGAGGAAATACGGTTAATAACTTTAAGCATTGTAAGCTTTAAGAGGAAGATCCTTCAAAGTAGATGAGGGCCTGATAATTATATAGAGAGACATTCAGGATTTAGTTAGTGACTCAAAGTGAATGTGATTTGGCCTGCACTGGTTGCGCATGTCTGCTGAGGAAATGTAAATAGGAACCAAATGCTCCTTTATAATTTACTTTCTTTGCCTGAAGGTTTCTTTGTCACTATTATCTGGGATTCATGTAAATTAATGTATAGGTGGCCAATTTAGTCATGATAACTGTCTTGAGATTTGGAAGAATGATATATTTTATATACACTTTTGGTATTGAATTTAAGAAAAGTAAATAATATTTGGGGAAACTGTCTAAGGGTCCATGTAAAATCAATTTGTATATGAAAATTTCAGATGGCTAAGATGAAATTGAATGTGACAATTAACAAGTGCTATTTCCATAAAAACTTTGCATATGTATCCTTCGCTAAGACATTTGGTTTCATATTGTGCACTCATAAGAATTTCAGGACTGAAAAGAACCAGAGATGACTATTCATCCGTCCTCACATAGGCGAGGACATGAGCCCTGTTAGCGGCAGATGAGCTGAAGGTATCCCCAGATTACTGGCTCTCTGGCGGGCATTGTTTCCAATGCAAACGAGTGCACACTTCAGATGTGGTTAGGAGTCCACCATGGTTTTTAAGATTAGAAACTTCAATTGATGACAGTAACTATTTCCTCTATCCCCTAGGTGTCCTGAAATTTGCAAAATTCTCGTGTTATTAAATATTTTCTAGCATTTTGATATTCTCAAAACCTATTTTAACTTTATAAATATTAGTTACCTGGGGTGAGATTTGGAGCCATGGAAGGAGCATTAATTCTTAATTTCAGTTATTGTCCAGCTCTGAAAGGGCTTTGACAGATTTTTATCTCCCTCCTCCCCCTGTGCTGTGTACTTTGTGAAAACTCGAGAGACAATGGTGAAGGAGAAAGAAATGGAAATGACTGGGTTTAGTTGTAAGCCAGTGAATAAGTACTTTCTACAAATGTCACTACTATGGTTTGGGGGAAGCAAAACCTTTCCTAGCCCTTTCGCACATTCTGGTTCTAGTAGAGGGAAAAGTTTTGTGCATTACTTGCAGTAAATGTGGGCAGTCCTGCCGAGCTCTGGGTCTTCTGAAGGCTGTGATTGCTCCGAATTCAGCCTCGCAGTTCGTAGCTCCCAGTTTTTCTTCTGGACTTTTCGTCAGCCTTCTTGCAGCACTCCTGAGCGCCACAGTGTGTTACTCCTGTGGTGTTTCCTCCTGTCTTGGAACCAGAAGTGTCCCTTGTAAATGAGGGAATGGGTTTGGTGGAAAAGTCTGACACTCCAGGACCAATGAAAACACAGTTTTGTTAGTGAAAGTAAGTGTGTTTCATTGGGGCCATGTCACACGTGATCAGATGCTGTTTTGGGGGAATGAGAATAAAGTCACCAGTGAGTATCTACTGTATGGGAAAGAAATTATGGCATCATTTGAAAGTTACTCTTGCTGGGAATTACAATTCAGTTTTATTATTATGAGGAAACAGATATGTGCCTCCCGTATATTTTCATTTCGTGATACGCATTTACACTCAAGAATCTTCGGTCACACGTGTATATAGCGCAGTATTTAAAACTTGGCTTTCCATTGAACGTTGATCTAAGTACCAGCTCTACTGGCACTTTCTGTTACGTAAATTCTAGAAGCCTCATTCTTCTCGTCTGTGAAATGGGATTGATACTATTATTATTGAAGTTGCTAATGGATGGTGAGGGAAGGGAATTGCAGAGTCGACTTGTGATTTTTTGGGGACCAAAACCAAAGATAATATAAAAACACTGTTGCCATAGCAAGTATTATGTGTACTACTGTTAGAAATCACTGAAATAGTGGTTATAAGTACCTTTCAGAATAGAACTTTGTTTACAAAGGATCTGTACATATGGTTTATTCATGTTTCTCTTTGTTTTTAAAGGTTACGGGAAGTTTCAGAGAAACTGAACAAATATAATTTAAACAGGTAAGAGTTGTAAGATATTTACAGTTTCCTGAAAAAAAATGATATTTCTTTATTAGGAATAACAGCTCATATTTAGTCAGCATCTACTAGGAATATTTTAATTTATGAACTTTTTATGAGTTGGGTTCATTTGAATTACAGTTTCTGTTTATGCTGGTTTTTAAAAAATCTGGCAAACCAAGGACCTAGAATGACTACAAGGATATAATTATTCATCAATTATTGCTTTAAAAATACTAGTTTTTTAAACAGGATTTGCTGGCTTTTATTCTTTTGTTAATTGGATAACATATAAAAAAGAAATCAACTCTACGATGTATTTACCCTTTACAAAATAATTTTACTTACGTACTTTTTTTTTTAATTCACCAGTCATCCCCCTTTGAATGTATTGGAACAGGCCACTGTTAAGCAGTGTGTGGTGGGACCGAACCATGCTGCCTTTCTTCTGGAGGTAAATTGTTTACGGTGGAGAGGGAAATGGAAATAAACAGTTAAAATACAACTCTGCATTGTGAGGTTTCTTTCTTTTTAAACATGGAAAATAGCAGTTTCTCGCAAGATTTATTTTAGAGCTTACCCAGTTCCATTTCCCTATTGTGTAAATTCTCTGGCCAAGAGAAAGCTTAAATGATTTACTAGAGCTTGAAACTAATTAGTAACAGAATGGAGAAGTTCCTGGTACTCAGTCACATCCTCACTCTGATTCTGTTAGATTGAGATATTTTAAATTACTTTTCCTGGTTTCTTGATAATGAATGTAAAACATATTTCCCCAGGTCAGGTGTGAGCACCTTCTGGAAGGGAGCTTATTTGTTGTCTTCTGAATTGACAGTGATGGGCACATACTTTGATATTGGGAAAATGTGAATTTTAATAAATTAAAATTTTGACACACATGTTTTACTTTGGAAATTTCTTCTATTTTCTTTGCTTTTAGGATGGTAGAGTTTGCAGGATCGGTTTTTCAGTACAGCCAGACAGATTGGAATTGGGTAAACCTGATAATAATGATGGGTAAGACATGTCCTTTCTATTCAGTATTTAGCTCTTAAAAGGTATTATTTTAAATCTGTGTTTTAATTTTTGGTAACCTTCAAGTTAAAAAAAGCACTGCAGCAAATGAGACACCGAAAATGGTGAAATGGTTACTTTGTAGTTTGATTTTAATTTTTATGCAAGTAGTGATGTATAGTTAAAAATACCAGCGTTAAAAATCGCAGCAGCTTTGGTGAGCGCTTAACAGAAGTAGGTGAGGAGAAGAGCGGTGTGTACGTGGTCGGTCCCCAGTCAGACTGGCTCTGTGACTGAAATAACTTGTTGGACCATGTTTTTTTTTTTTTTCTTTTTAATATTTTCAAGTGAAGTAACTCAATTTGAAAATGACAAGGTCTTTAAAATTTTGGTCTTTATAAATGATGGCATATAGAAAAAGGTTGCTGGGCAATGTATGATGAATTTCAGTGGGCTGCTTCTACGGAAAGCACGATTACTTTAAGAAATCTAAAGAATAATTCGTCTGTAGTTAAACCTTGAAAATAGTGTCAACCAGTAAAGAACTCTAGATGGTTATGAGGCAACAAGTTGTTGGATTTGCTCTTGCATGGGAAGTATACGTTTAGTGGGATTGATCAGAAAATACTTAGGCTGGGGTTTTCCTATAGGAAGTCCTGGAGTAGTGAGGCCTGGAAATCCAGGCTTGTTCCTAGGCAGTTTGGGACTATTCTGTGATTGTTCCACCTCTTGTTCTTTCCCAGGTCGAAGTTGAATAGCAACTCGGGGGCAGGGAGGACCTCGAGGCCTGGTCGGACAAGCGACTCCCCGTGGTTTCTCTCAGGCTCCGAGACTCTGGGCAGGCTGGCAGGCAACACCCTGGGGTAAGCTGTGGCCAGATGGCGGCGTTCATTGGTCTGGGCTGGTGCTCTGAGCGCGCTCACTGTGAGTTTTGGTCTGCAGTGTTATCCAGGATGGAATACGGAAACTCTTCCTGACTCTGGGCAGGAGCTCCTGTTGCTCATGACCAGCCACCAGGATAAAAATAACCTGCACAGGCTAATTACAATTAACCCAGGTTCTTGGCCTTTGAAAAATGTGAAGTGTTCACGTGGGATTATAATGTCATTTATCATATCATTTATGTCATTTAGAAATTTCAGTGATACCATCTTTGGTTTTGTGATTCATTCTTAGGTAAAAAAACTTGAGTTTTTTGCATTCTGGTATCCATATCTGATAGTTCCTTCTGAATTAATTTAGTGAGGTTTGAACTTCATTTAAATAAAACTTAAAGACTATAATAAAGTTAATTTTGCCTTTAAAACAAATTGAGTTATAACTGACATAAAATTTCAGGTGTACAACATAATGGTTCTATGTTTATCCAGGTGCAACACCTCAGAGCTGACTGTGGCTTTGGGTCCCGATCATTGCGATGAAACAAATATTGCAATAAAGGGAGTCATGTACAAGTTACGTTGACACTATTTTCAGTCCGTATGTTAATTGCAAAAGCATCGTGTCTAAAACAGCAATGTATGCACCTTAATTAAAAATACTTGCTAAAAGCCCTGGCTAGTGTAGCTCAGTGGACTGAGCTTGGGCCTGTGAACCAAAGGATCATGGTATGATTCCCAGTCTGGGTACATGCCTGGGTTGCAGGCCAGGTCCCCAGTGAGGGCCATGTGAGAGGCAACCATACATTGCTCTTTCTCCCTTCCTTCTCCTCTCTCTAAAAGTAAATAAATAAATACTAAAAAAAAATGCTTGCTAAAAAATGCTAACCATCATCTGAGCTGAGTATTACCATAGGGGAATTGTTGCCAAATGCAAATCTCTGTGCCTCTCCCCCCTTTTTTGTCTTCAGAAAAGCTGCAGATCTGGATTTTTATGTGAAGTCTCCTGATTTAAATGTTGGAACTAATATTTTCATGTAAATAAATGTACGCACATACACAGGCCCACCAATCTATGTATACAGTGAATGTGTACGTGTGCATCTGTTTGCGTGTGTGTGTGTCCTCTATTAAATAAACTTTTATTTTAGAACAGTTGTACACTGACAGAAGCATTCCAGACAGTACTGAGAGTCTCGTAAACCCCACACCTAGTTTTTACTGTTACTGACATCCGACATTTTTGTTTATACCATGTTTGTTTATCTGTGCATCTCTGATGGACATTCAGGTTGCTGCTTCTGCTTGGCTGTGTGCTGCTTCTGCTTGGCTGTGGTTAGCAGTACACTCACGGATATGGGTGTTGCAAATACCTCTTTGAGACTCTGCTTTAAATTCTTCGATGTATATCCAGAAGTGGTGTTGCTGGGTCATATGATAGTTCTATTTTTAATTTTTGAGGAACCTCCACACTGTTTTCTATGGCATTGCACCATTTTACAATCCCACTAACAGGACACCAGTGTTTCACACCCTCGTCGACACTTGTAATTGTTGTTAGTAGTCACTCTAATGGGCGCGAGGTGATTCTCGGACTGGCTTTTCTCTGGTGATTAGTGACGTTGAGCGTTTTTTCGTATGGTTGGCCATTTGTGTATTATCTCTGGAGAAATGTTTGTTCATGTTCTCTGAACATTTTTATTTTTTTTGAACATTTTTATTTTTTTAAGATTAGAGAGAGGGGGAGGGAGGGAGACAGAGAGGGAGAGAAACAGCAATGTATGGTTGCTCCTCACGTGGTCCTCACTGGGGACCTGGCCTGCAACCCAGGCATATGCCCTGACTGGGAATCGAACCGGGACCCTCTGGTTCCCAGCCCGTGCTCAATCCACTGAGCTAAACCAGCCAGGGCTCTCTGCCCATTTTTAAATTGGGTTGTTTGACTTTGTTGTTGTTGTTGTTGTTGGGTGTAGGAGCTCTTTAAACATTCTGGATATTAACCCCTTAGTAGCTATATGATTTGCAAATATTTTCTCCCAGTCCATAGGTTACCTTCTCACTCTGGATTATGCCCTTTGAGACACAAAAGTTTTTAGGTTTGATACTATCCTTTCTGTCTATTTTTGCTTTTACTGTTGCCTGTGCTTTTGGTGTTGTATCCAAGAAGTCATGGCTAAGTTTGCTGCCATGAAGCATTTCCTTAATTTTCTTTTAGGAACTTTATAGTTTTTAGGTTTTATGCTTATGTATTTAATCCATTTTGAATTAATTCTTGTATATGGTATAAGACAAGGGTTCTATTTCATCCTTTTTCATGTGGGTATCCAGTTTTTCCAGCATCTTTTATTGAAGACACTGTCCTTTCCCCATTGAGTGGTTTTGGCACCCTGGTTGAAGATCATTTGACCACATACAGGAGAATTTATTTCTGGAGCCTCTATTTCATTGTATTCTATTTGCTTTCATGCCAGCACCATGCTGTTTTAATTACGGTAGCTTTCTAATGTTTTCAACTCATGGAGTGTGAGCCCTCCAGTTTTGTTTTTTGATCTTTATTGCAAAATTGTGTTGGCTGTTCTAGGTCTCTTGAGATTCCTTATGAATTTTAGGATGAATTTTTCTATTTTTGTAAAAAATGCCATTGAGATTTTGATAGAGATTGTGGTGAATCTGGGGATTGCTTTGATTGTTATGGACATCCTAACAATATTAAGTCTTGTAGTCCATGAACACAGGATGTATTTCCGTTAATTTACGTCTATTAATTTCTTTCAGCTGTGTTTGGTAGTTTTCTGTGTACAGGTCTTTCACCTTCTTGGTGAAGTTTATTCCTAAGTATTCTTATTGATGCTACTGTAAATGGAATTGTTTTTTTTTTTTTTTTTAATTTTGTTAATGTAATGTACTTTAATGCCTATTTGTTTTTCTTTTGGTCAGTGAATGGCTCTTTACCATTTCATTTCTATTGGGTTGGCCAAAGAAGTCCGTTTAGTCTTTTTCTGTAAAATAAAAGAAACATTTTTCATTTTCACCAATGACTGTATTGATTTGGATATTTTGAGTATGTTGGCTATCTCCCATGTTATATAACATTGATTGTTTTCAATTAATGTCTTGATTTGATCAATGTCAACTTCAACTGGTCTCCCTGACCGTGAAGCATTGTCCAGAGAGAAATCTCCAACACAGAATTCCGCAAACCACTTTTGACACGCTCCAGCAGGCACAGCACCTTCTCCATACACTGCACAAATCTTTTTTTGTGTTTCAGTTGCATTTTTACTTTTCTTGAAATAATAAAGCATAATATGCTGAAAATGTTACGTAACTTTTTCCATCTTCAGTATTAAAATGGCTACATAAAAACTTAAAACCAATTTTGATCCATTTGATCCTTTTTTTTTTTTAAAGTTCTTTTATTTATTTATTTTAGAGAGAGGAGAAGGGAGGGAGACAGAGAGGGAGAGAAACAGCAGTGTATGGTTGCCTCTCACATAGCCCTCACTGGGGACCTGGCCCGCAGCCCAGGCATGTGCCCTGACTGGGAATCGAACCGGGACCATCTGGTTCCCAGCCCGCGCTCAATCCACTGAGCTACACCAGCCAGGGCTGATCTATTTTTTATAAAGGCACACTGATATGACAGTTGTCACTATACCGTCTAATAATATTGTTTTGAATGAAGTTAAGGACAACTAAGTGCTCCTAGAGCCATCTTCGGGAAAAAAACCAAACAACTTTTTGGCTAACCCAATAAAATGTGTTACGCAGCCCTGAGAATGCACTTTATTCTTCTTCTCTAAAATTATCTTGGGCAGTTCGTAGGCTCTAGATACTGATGGTGCACAGTGTGAATTGACACAGTGCATCAGCAAGTGTAGAAAGCTTTCAAAAAGGATGGCACCAAGGTTTTTGGAGTGTGTGTGTGTGTGTGTGTGTGTGTCCCTGTTTTACTGAGGAAACCATTTAAAATGTTTTTATTTGTTAAGACAGAGATTCGGTTTTCCAGTTAAGCGAGAAGAGAGACCAAGAACTTTGTTGTATATTGATTTGAGTGTTGTTACTGGTTAATGTAGTCACACATTTCTAAGAGGGAAAATGAAAGGCTTGGAAAATCAAATGTAAACAATCTATTTGCAGTGGGAGGTGGAAGGTTTCAGTCTTGAGTGAATGCAGTGCAGAGGAGGGGGGTAAAGTACCACTTTTTAGTCTGAATAATCTCTAAATATTAGATTCATTTTAAAGAGAACCGGCACTGTTATAATTTAAAGGCTAATGTGATTTTTTTTGTGTTTGGCCATTTTCATGAGATCTGAATGAATGCAGAAAAGCCATTGTTTATGATTATCTAGCTTACTTAATTTGAATAAAGATACTTAATTCTCCTGTTTGGGGCAATAAGTAAAGATGCCATATCCTTTCTAAGTTGTTTTGTTATACTTAAGAAGCAATTAGCCCTGGCTGGTGTGACTCAGTGGACTGAGTGCCCACCTGTGAACCAAAGGGTCCCTGGTTTGATTCCCAGTCAGGGCACATGCCTGGGTTGCAGGCCAGGTCCTCATTTGGGGGTGTGCAAGAGGCAACCACACATTAATGTTTCTTTCCCTCTCTTTCTCCCTTCCTACCCTTTCTCTAAAAATAAACAAAATCTTTTTTTTTATAAAGTACTTTGAAAAAGAAAAAGTTGCTAATTAAAAAAAAAAAGAAAGAAAAAATTAGGCCCTGGCTGGGTAGTTCATTTGCTTGGAGTGTTGTCCCGATACTCCAAGGTTGCAGGTTGGATCCCTAGTCAGGGCACATACAGGAATCAACCAATGAATGCATAAATAAATGGAACAACAAATCGATGTTTCTCTCCCTCTCTCCTGGTCTATCGCCGCACTCCCCCTTTCTCTCTCTCTCTCAAGTCAATAAATAAAAATTTAAAAAAATTAACAAATGTTTTAAGGAATAGGTTATCCTTGGTCAAGTTGGTTAATAGTACTGAATGTTAATGAACAATACATTACCTTTGCAAATGAATATTTTATTCCATGCAAAGCACTTCGAGTTCTGAACTCTGAATTGTACTGTTTGTGTAACGGTGTTGGCAGTTGCATTTGGTGGGTCTTCTAAGCAGAGGTGAGATATGCATTGTAACTCATTTTAGACTCGTCAGTAGAAACACTTGGTGTGTGGATCTTTTTTAAATTTGAGTTATTATTTCATAAGTCCTCACCTGAGGATATGCTCATTGATTTTAGAGAGAAAGAAGAAGGGAGGTTGGGGGGGAGAGAAACAGAAACATCAATTGGTTGCCTCCCCTATTCACCCTAACTGCAGATTGAACCCACAACTCATATATGTGCCCTGAGCAGGATCGAACCCACAACCTTTTGGTTATGAGATGATGCTCCAACCAACTGAGCCACCAGGCCAGGGCAGTATGTGTATTTTTTTTTTTTTTTAGATTTTATTTATTTATTTTAGAGTAGGGGGGAGGAGAAAGAGTGAGAAAAACATCAATGTGTGGTTGCTTCTCATGCACCTCTTGCTGGGGATCTGACCTGCAAGCCAGGCATGTGCCCTGGCTGGGAATTGAACCACGACCCTTTGGTTCTCAGCCTAGCGCTCAATCCATTGACCTACACCAGCCAGGGCAGTTTTAAAAAAATATTTTAAAAGGTGCAAAAGTATGATATCTATGTTTCTAAAAAGTGATTTTATACATAAACATTTAAAAAATTAGAAGTTATTTTAAAGCTCAGTTTAAAATAGTATTTTGACAAAATTACTAAAATACTGTCAAAATATTGCTATATATTATCAATTGGACAAATAGCTTTATCTTAGCTTAAGAGAATGAAAATGAGATGTGAAGTGATCTTTTCAGAATGATTGTGTAAAATGATAATCCTATTAATTCTCCAATATTTAGAAGTCGCTGGAGTTCTGGAGTAGGTGGGAGTGGAGGAGGGTCCTCCGGTAGGTCATCAGCTGGAGCTCGAGATTCCCGTCGACAGACCCGAGTGATTCGGACAGGACGGGACCGAGGTTCTGGACTTTTGGGCAGTCAGCCCCAGCCGGTCATTCCAGCGTCTGTCATCCCAGAGGAGCTGATTTCACAGGTATGTACCTTGTAGAGCACTGAACCTAAGGCACAGGACAGGGTGAGGTTTTTAACTGAATTGAATATTATAATGGACTGTAGTCAGGGCTCATATCACTGCTTTCCTATATTAATCCTAGGAAGATGATTTCTAGAAAGAATTTAATCAAAAGAGAATTAGCATAGCACTCTTTTGTATTTTTTTATTTCAGGCCCAAGTCGTTTTACAAGGCAAATCCAGAAGCGTCATTATTCGGGAACTTCAGCGAACAAATCTTGATGTAAACCTTGCTGTAAACAACTTACTTAGCCGGGACGATGAGGATGGAGATGATGGGGATGACACGGCCAGTGAATCTTACTTGCCTGGAGGTTGGTGGATCGCCATCATGGTTTTCTCATCTCTGGAGGGAGAGATTTTTTAAAACTGGGGATGGAAGTTTAAAGTGCAGTGAATAGTCTGACTTTAATTTCCAAGTTGGCAGATACTTCTCACTGTAGTGGTTTTTTTTATTTTTATTTTTATTTTTTATTTATTTTTTATTTTTTTAAAAATTATTTTATTGTTGTTCAATTACAGTTGTCCGCATTTACCCTCCCCCCACCCCACCCCAGGCAAACCCACCTCCCTCCCTTGCTTCCCCCCTCCCCCTTGGTTTTGTCCATGTGTCCTTTATAGCAGTTCCTGAATACCTTGTCCCCCTTCTCCCCTTCCCCTCTGGTTACTGCCAGAATGTTCTAAACTTCAATGTCTCTGGTTCTATTTTGTTTCTCTGGTTGTATTTCACTGTAGTGGTTTTTGATTACAAAATTCTTTTTAAGGGACTATGGGGACATGTCTGCTCAGTGGACCTGTGTTTTGTCCCAGTAAAGAAATGGATGTCTGTGTGTGGCTTTATTGCTGGCTGACAAATGACTCTGGACTTTTGTGTTTTGATTCCTTTATTACCGAATATGTCTTAACCGCATTTGAATTTAGAATGTAATATCTCTGATGTCACAATTGTCTTAAATAGAGATCTTATTTTCTTGTAACTTTTTACTAGGTAGCACGAGCAACAGACGTGCATTTGATGTTCCTTAAAATATTTGTTAAGAATGTTCACTCTCTTTCCTAGGTAGTTACTGCTTTTTTCCCTCAGGCTGTGTCAGTCAGTTCCTGATTTTAATCTGTTTTAACTTGCAGAGATCTTTCAATGGTCTGCAGATGTTTTCTCTGTGTCCGCTTCATTTTTATTTGTTTCTGTTTGTAGAGGATCTTATGTCTCTTCTTGATGCTGACATTCACTCTGCCCACCCAAGTGTCATCATTGATGCAGATGCCATGTTTTCTGAAGACATTAGCTATTTTGGTTACCCTTCATTTCGTCGCTCATCACTTTCCAGGCTAGGCTCATCTCGAGGTAATTTTGCAATTATTTCTTTGCGATCATTGACTGGCTGTATGGAGAGAGAGTGGTAAAATTTACTGTATTTGAACTTTTAACGTTGTAGATGAAATCATTAATTACTAGTGTTTTTGGATGCTTTGGCATTAAAACTAGTTATTTTTGATTTTTGAAGAGCCACAATACTTTAGAGATGATCTTATCTATATTGTGGAATACTCATCAAGGGTTATGACTTACCTAACTATATTTATAAAAAGTATTATGGATTCTGAACTAAAGGCAGAATCTACTTTATAGTGACATGCAGCATTCGGAAAACAAGTCTCTTTAGTTTATTTGATTAAAATAAAGTGATTATTATTTTTAAATCCTGTTTAAATGGAAGAGCGAAAAAAATTTCTTAGAATGGGATTGGCCAATAATAAATATATAGACATGGTTAGCTTATTAAAATGCTATTTTGGAGGGTATAGGAGAGGTTAGAAAGAAGACTTTGAAATCATATAAGACTTTCTGTATCTGTGTTGGTATAGATTTAGTTTGCATTTTACTTTTGTTAAGGCAGTGCTTTCCCGAATGTAAAACTTGCTTGATTCAGTAACAGTCAGCTGTGTTACTCACTGGTCATTCGTAAACTGAAAAAGATGCCATATTCTATTAAGACCTTGCTGCAAATATCTGGTACTTAAGACAGTTTTAAAACAACAAACCTATGATCTTTTAACATACTGAACCTATTACGTAATAACTTTAAATTCTTTTAAAATAATGTGTACTTTGCCTTAAATACATCAAATATTGTGTTTTCAAATATTCAGTATCTAACACAAATAACTCCTAAATTTCTCCCTTTTGCTTTTTCTTAGGTAATTCTATGTAGTAGGCACTACTTTTAGTTTGAGCCATATAAAATTACTGGTTTTTGATCTGCTTTTAATGGCAGTTTCATATGGTTCAACTTAATATTGTTTTTAATCCTTCTTATCAAAATCTTGGAAAGTTTATTTTGATTACCTATTTAAAAAATAATGTGTGAGCGAACTGCAGAAAACTGGCTGTATAGAATTTGTAGTTGCAGGGTAAGCAATTTTGTAAGGAAATCTTTCTATAAAGATTCTTAAAAGAAAAAATAAAGTCCTGTCTGGTTTCTCAAAAATTTTTTAATAAGACTTATGCATAAAAATCTAGCCTATA
The DNA here is from genome assembly GCA_004026765.1 of Micronycteris hirsuta. NCBI lineage: Eukaryota > Metazoa > Chordata > Mammalia > Chiroptera > Phyllostomidae > Micronycteris > Micronycteris hirsuta. Next base: position 17,631 of record PVJI01002861.1, read on the forward strand.
AAATTGCTGTAAACAAGGGCTTGGATTATCAAAAGTTTTATAGTTAATGGATTTAACCATTTCAACTTTTCCTGTATGTGCAGGTTTTGGGGTTTTTTAAAAAATAATACATGACATTGTAACAGATACTATTGGTTTACATGTATATCCAACGTTGAAATTCTAGTTTGTGCACATTTTCTAAAAGATAAATAAAAACTTGTGGTGAGCATTTTTAATGAAAACCAGAAATTTTAAACTCCATTTAAAAAATTCAAAGCCTAGTTTAAAATAAAGTAATTCTGCTCTAAAAACATGAAGTTGGAATTCAGAAAAGTCTGCCTCTACATAGTTCTTAAAAATACTAGTTTATAATATTTATACATTCACTTGAAAGAGTTGATGTTTTGAATGTTGCATGTCAGGCTTATTAGAAATACATTTACGTGAAATTTTGTGAGTACATACATAAACTGCTGTTCGTTGCCTCCTGAAGGGTCTTTACTAGAGAGTGGCTTACTTTTATCCCACTGGTGTGACCCAATTGCATACCAGTTCTCCTTCTTCCCTTAGAGAGAGACTCTGAGCTGTTGCGTGAACGTGAGTCCGTTTTACGTTTACGTGAACGGAGGTGGCTTGATGGAGCCTCATTCGATAATGAAAGGGGCTCCACCAGCAAGGAAGGAGAGCCAAACTTGGATAAGAAGAATACACCTGTTCAGAGTCCCGTGTCTCTAGGAGAAGACTTGCAGTGGTGGCCTGACAAGGTATTTGGAAAAAAATCCCCATCCTTTCCATTTAAATAGATCCTGGCAACTACCCTCCACCGCCCCCAAAAAGGATTCTGTTTTATTTCAAATTTTTATACTACTGTTAATAAAAACACACACACACAAAGCTATAAATTTTTGTTGTTTAAAATATAGGCAGAGTGTTTTTATTTGGCACTACATGCATCCTATTAGTGAGATGTATTTCATTGGTGCCATTTTTTCCCACTTGATGAAATAAATCAGAGAAATCGGAATGGTGGTTTGGATAAATACCCCAGCATTATGTTTTGGGACTTCTTTTCTGTTGGTGCTAATTATACCAGCAGTTGATGGCGTATCTCTGGTGTGATTTGTTTTGGAATGTCATGTGGACCCCAGTTTCTGCAGGGCACATTTATGGTCATTTAGATGCAAGCGTGTATGTCAGGGCAAGATTAGGGATCTGTGTTTCTTTGATTAGTTAGCTGTCCCTTTTGATGGCAGTGAATTCCGACAGGCTCTTTGTTCTAAATGCTGTGGGAGACAAAACAGGCTGAGCAGGAATGGACTGGAGGAGTTCTGCTCTGCATCCTGAGAAGACATACAATGACTGGCCTCTAGAAAGCATCCGAGATGTTAAAGATCATTTGAATCTTTAAGAATCCATCACTGCTGCAAGTGAAATGGAGTTGATGCATCCTATTGATGGTGTGTAGGTTTCATTGTATTAAGTGATGGGTAATGCATCTTCAGAGGGCCCTATAGGAAGCCATGATTTTCACCTCTCTTTTGTGGTGCTGCTTTCTTATTTCCAGAACCAGCTGGGTAGGAAATTTTCATAAGTGGAAGTAAAGTAAAAGAACTTTGAGGTTAATTTCTAGCAGATAAGGAGATTCTGATAAGGATTTTTTTCTTTGAATTTAGGATGTAAAAGGAAAATATTATCTAACTTTCTCAGTTTGTTTATTTTTCATAGTTACTGTGAATCTTGACATGGTTCATTTATTTTCCTCTACATTCAGCTCATGTAGAAAACTTGAATGCAAGAAGGAACATGAATTTTAATCAGTCTCTTTGTAAGCAAAAGGTTATTCTGGTTTCTTTGGCAGCTGACAGATTTTCCCTGACTTGAATTCTTTTACTTATTTCCATAAAACTAGAAATTTCCAGAGTTTTACCTTCACTCCAAGTGGTAGGAGGGGTTTAACCCATTGGGCTTTTGTTTGTTTAGTGCGCCGTCTGTGTTCCTCTTTCCTCGCCTGGACTGTGTTAGGGCTGTGTCTGCGTGTTGTCAGGCAGCCACAGAAGACTCACGGATCTTATGTTAGTAATGCCATTGCATAGATGTTAGTCTAGGCCTCTTTATCATTAATTATTTTAAATTAATTAAAGGCTTTTGAATAGTGCAAGTTTAGCAAGCTTTTTCCCTGGCCAGTGTACCCACTGTTGGATCTAGCCAGTGTATTTGCCTTTACCGAGAGGCATGTTTTTAGGTCTTGTGTGTGCAGAGGTAGTTACTAAGTACATCACGAAATCTGGACACTGCACAGACCTTACTTGGTGTATTTCCTTGGTTTGTTTCAACATTGGCTCAGGAGGATTAGCAGTTTGTGAAACAAGGTGTATGTCCTGGCTGGACATTCTTTTCCTATTAAACACCTAATTTAAAATACTATCATTGAAAAAGAACTTTTTATTAGTTTATGATTGAAATTTAGACATCAAAAATTTCAATTCAGGAAAACAGCTTAAGCCTAATTAAACTATTAAACATTATCAGTTATTAACAAATACCAGTGGATGCTTGTTTGCAGGGTTGAATGCTACATTCAGAAAGAGAATGTAGTTTACTCAAGGGTGAAAAAGACCTTGCCTTCAGGTAACTTTTGGATAACATGCAAAACTGTTGTACAGGAGAATAGGATAAATACCACATGGAGGAACAGGCAATATGCGGGACCATATTGGTCCTCCAGAATAGGGACAGTGATTCCCGAGCAGTAGAAGGTTTTGGGGGAGGCTCCATCAGGGATGGAGAGGTGGGTGGAGAGTCAGGGAGATGTCAGCATGTCCCCTTGGGAGTAATCTCTCTCTAAAAATATGCATCCCAGCTTAATATCAGAAATGACCTAATTCAGTATTTTTGGGCTGTAAGCTTGGTTAGTACCCGTAGCTTTCTTCATTCTTCCTTTTAGTTAGGGTGCAGTTCCCTTGGTGTATTATCTGCATTAGTGCTGACTTTCCCACCTCCCATGTAGAGGAATAGCCACTTCCTCACAGTCTCACTGTTTTGTAGGCTGGTAAACCTTTTAAATGGTGGAATATTCTCTTTAAGGCTTTTCGTGGTATAATCTTGCACTGAAAATATTTGAGAGAACCTTAAACTTTAAGTATTTCTGTGAATTATTCTTTGAGTTAAATGTCAAAACTAGTGTAAAAGCATAATTGAACTTTATCACAGGGATGCTGAAAGAAAGCTCCATGAGGACAGAACTGTAAGAGTGATTAAATCAGTATTATGTTAGTGTCCTTGAAAATGCATGCTGTGTTTTAGGCCATTTGCTTAGGTGTTAGTGTTAGGGTGGGAATTTTGTAGGAAGACAGAAAAATGGTATTAATACTTTTCAAGTAGATACAGTAATAGAATTAGGTACAAGAGGCTTTGGGGAGTTGCAGGAGGCCACACAAAGGAATTACTAAGAACGTGGACTCTGGAGCCAGACTGCTGGATTTTATACCCTGGCTCTGCCACTTAATAGCTGTATGGCCTTAGTCACATTCTGTAATCTCCCTGGACCTTTGTTTTTTCATCTATAAGATGAGGATAATAATGGTTTTGACCTTATGTGATTGTCATGAGAATTAAATGAATTAATACAAGCAAAGTGTAAAGAGCAAGCTTCTCGCAGAGTCCTGTTCCACACAGAGAACAGGAAGTTTCTGAAGGTCATGGCAGGGAGTGGGTCCGGGCGTTCCAAGTAGTTCCTGTGGCAGGAATGTTTTGTGTGCCAGGTTCTCTGTTAGTAGAAAACTGGGCACAGGCTGAAAAGATGTAAACATGCCCCTTTTCTGACTGGACTAGAATACAAGTGATGGGAGTATTTAATTGCAGTTATAATTCAGCATAATAAGACATTAAAAGGCAGCCTGTATGTACCAAAGTAAGAAGTGGAGGGAGTGTCTAAGTCTGTGCCTTTAAGTCCAAGTCCCTGATGTATAAACTAGCCACGTTTACAGTGGTTTCTGAATAATAGTATTACCAAAAATACCAACTTTCTTATGGTGCTGTCCCCTCCCAGCACTTCTCTCTCTCCTCTATTCCTGTCCCTCCCTCTCTTTGCTTATTGTTCTTTATATTTCTGCAGATAGCTTTGATAATTCAGTCACTTTGATGAGAACATGAAATCTTTCAATTAGGTGATTATCTAACATGACTCCATTTTCGCTTTTTAGTCATTTTTTTTTGCAATTTACTTTTCTCAGATTAGAAATCTAGTTCTCTTGGCTGGTGTAGCTCAGTGGATTGAACGTGGGCTGCAAACCAAAGGATCGCAGGTTCAGTTCCCAGTCAGGGCACATGCCTGGGTTGCGGGCCAGGTCCCCAGTGGGGGCCACATGAGAGGCAACCACACAATGATGTTTCTCTCTCTCTCTCCCTTGCTTCACCTCTCTAAAAATAAATAAAATCTTAAAAAAAAATCTAGTTCTGTATTGCTGAATGTGTACATTGTAACTATATATATGTAACTGTGAATGTGTAAATTATAACTATATATGTATTTATACCAACCTGCTTTCAACAAGAATCTGAAGTGACTTATTTAAAAGGGGAAGAATGCAGTTATAGTAGTAACAAAGACTGTTAAAAGCAGAGTGCAAATACAAGAGCTGAGTAATTACTGTTGAAGAGAGAGGAAGAAGAAAAATTACACAAAAATTCATGCTACGTAAATCTGCTGAAGCTGACCATAAAAATGTCACTTTGTGCCCTGTCACGCATCTTTTCCATCGAAGGGATGTGTGCATGCTTTCTTTTCAGTAATCTCTCAGCAGAGCCTGGTGAGAGCTGTATGGTGGGTGACGAAGAAACACAATTGATTCAGCAAGTCAGTACTGTTAACGTAGTAGAGTCGTGTCCCTTGCTATTCTGGGTCTGTTGTCATGTAGCCTAGAGATAATAGGAAAACTTAATCCTACCAGCCTTTTGGATTACAGAGTTGTGTGTTATTCTCAGTGTCTTTGAATGAGGTGGGAGGAAATAGCCCCGTGATGTTTGGCCCCTGACTTAAGCTGTTGGAGCAGCCTCCTCGTTGGAACCAGTTGATCAGACTCGTTGGCCGTGTTGCCTCTCCTGCGGGGTTGCGGTGGCGGAAGTTGGGTGGGAGAGGTCTTTGTTGTTTTTGGTTTTAATTGACACTGGGACGTTTCCAGGAAGGTGGGCTAAGAGTTAGCCAGGTGTGTCATAGATGGAATTTAATAATGAAATAAAAGCAAGACCAGAAATGGTCATACAAGGGAAAAGAAGGCAGACATACGTGCAGTGTGGAGAAGTGGGTGGGCAAGGAGAGGTCAACTGTGAGTAAGTACAGTTGTCCAGACCACAGTGTCACCTGTAGTTGTGTTCCCTCCGTTTCAGCCATAATGCATAGCACGTCGTCGTTGGAGGAGAGAGTTTTGGGGGAGAAATTTAGGAGTAGAAATACCGACCTTTTCGAAATACAGATGACTGCATGTAGATGATGTGGGTGGCGGGAGCTCGTGTTGCTGGGCCCACTCCACTGCCTTCTTTTTTGTAGGGTTTGGCTGTGAGCTAATTTCTAACGTATTTCTAAGTTTTCTTCTCCCTTTGGGGAAGAATTTCTAATTTGATTGATGGTCTGTTTGTTGTTATTCCGACAGTTGCAAATTTACTAATTAGATTCACCCTCTAATGACTCGATTTTTGTTAAATAGAGCAAAACTACTGATCTTTAAGGAAACAGTGCGTGTTCACTTCTCCAGTTGAGTTGAGGCAGGCCCCCAGCTTCTTCAGAAGCAGCTGTTAGTCTTTCACTAAAACAATAAAAGCATTGTTTTCTATGACATTGTGACACAAGTGAGCTAAAAATACTGTTTCTTTGTGTGTATTTGATGGTTTTGTATTTTGCTACATACAAACCTAAAGCAGGCGAGAAACAGTAGGCGATTTTTCCGTTGTCTTCCTTCGGTTGGTGGTTGTGCCATCTGTCCTCATGTGTCTGTGCAGTGGTGGGTTTTCACTGGGCTCATCCAGGACTTCTTGTTCCGGGGAACGTTAGCCTGCCCTGGAAGGGTCGGGGGAAGTCGGTCTTGAGGGCCCTGTGCACCCTGTTTTTGTCACAGGCATGGTCTGTTCAGGATCACACTGCTCTGGCAAGGTGTTCACTTGAAGAAGTTGGAATTTAGATTCATTTGTTCATTCAGTTACTGGTGTGCTCCTTCTGTGTGCTGTGTGGCAAGCTGGCAAGCTGGAAGGTAGAGGTGAATACCGTGTGGACCCTCCCGCAGGAGACTCAGTGGGGGAAGGCAGACATTCACATACCACATAATGTGTTTACGGTGTGATCAGTGGTAAAGATGGAAGGTGAGAATCCAGTGCTCAGGGGCTCAGAGTAGGGGCCAATACCACCTGGGAGATTTTGCAGTGACTCGCAGATCAGATGACATTTAAGCAGCATTTTTAAGGTTAAGTAGGCGCTGACCAAGATACAAAGGCATTCCAAACATATCAAGCACGGGCCTCGCGTTGGAAAGGTCGCCATGTCTTTGGGAAACAGTGAGGGTTCAGAACTGCGCTGTGTGGTGGGCGGTAGGAGAAGAGCGGGATGGAGCAGGCCTGCGAAGGGCCCTAGACAACTTGCCAAGGGGTTCAGCTGTGGTTTTGCACTCACTAGGAAGTCGGGAGTTCTCAGAGAAGTGACGGGATGAAATTGGTGGGGTTTTGTTTTGTTTTCAAGGAGATGGACATTATTGGCATTGAGGGAGAAAGATGGGAATAGGACAGATCTAGAGTCAGTTAGGGACTGGTAGAATTGCAATAGAAAGGAATTGTGAGGCTCTCCAGCAGAGTGGGGACAGAGGAAGGGGAGACAAGTGCACCACTGGTTCACTGGTCACTGGGTTGTTGAGAGGAGATGAGGCTTGCGCGCAGGTCCGCCGCTGTCTGTCTGATACAGAGTGGGTGGTGGGTGGCGTGCATTTAGGTGGGGGCGCCAGAAGTGACGCAGCTGCGAGGAGATGATGCATTTGTTTTGGCAATGTTCCGGCGCTTTCAGACATCCAGAGCTCTTGAAGGTTAGCCTGGAGATAGGATATTTACCTGTTTAAAAGCACAGTGCCCTCGTGGATAGTCACTTGGGCTGAGGGTAGAAGATAATTTGAATAAAGAGACAAGGACAGACTCTGGGACAGGGAATGCATGGTGGGGCAAAGGCGATGGAGAAAACAGTCGTGGAGGTCAGAGGAAACCAGTGGGGAGTAGTGACCTGTAAGCAAGGGGGAGAAGAGGTCTCAGAACTGATGGCGGACAGGGTCCAGTGGTTGAAAGAGAAGGTAGATGGACTAAGTGCAAGGGGCGTTGGCAGGGCTGTTGTAAGAACAGTCGTCGTTGCGGAGGAGAGCTGGTGAGGTGAGACAGGCCGCGTGGCACTTCTCTGTACTGTGAGCAGGGTTGAAGGAGAGATCAGCTTGGCCGGTTGTTGGGATGACAAGAGAGGGTTGTGTCTAGTGTGTGCATGTGGGTTATCTTTGCATAGGAGAGAAGGACACTTTGGTCTCTGAGATGGGGTGTTCTTTTCTTAAATAAATGTAGAAGTGGGAATATTCAGGAAGCTTGTGCTTTCCAGGTGAGTAGGAGATGGAAGTCTGGGGAGCAGAGTAATGATGGTGGACTTGGGTGGACCCCTACTCGTGCTGGGCTCTGTGCTGTGCACTTTATACATCACGGTATTTGGTTTTTACCCTCCCCATCTAAAACGGTTTGTACCCGTTTTAGAGGTGAAGGAATGGGTTCAGAGAAATTACAGAAGGTTCCTGAAGTCACATACTTAATAAGTGTTGGGTCCAGGTTTTGGACTCACTTGTTCTGATTCCATCATTCTTTCAACCCAGGGCTTGAGAAGGGGGTGTCGAGGGAGATGTTAAGATTTGATGCGGCAAATCGTGGAGAAAGTAGGCAGGGACTTTCAGATACCCATGGGGATGGGAAGAGAGGAGACTCTGACTTAGAGAATTTCACGTTTGGTCTCTTTCCCATCATGACTTGGAAATGGGTCTGACCAGTACTGGTGAAATAGATTTTAGAATTACTTTTCTTTTTGTACAACTGTGAGGAACAACCTATTACTACATTGAAAATCTCGGCAGACTTCATAGGCTTTCGCAGAGTGCTATAACCCATCTGACCAAATAGGATTAGGATCTAAGAGAAAACCATAAAGACACCGTTAGTTTCGCGTACCCTGGAGGCAGAATTCCAAAGAGACTACTCTATAGACCTGGGCAAAAAGTATAAGCTAAAATCTGTTATTGGCAAGTTTTGAGGTGCGATTTCTGGGTAGCTTCATGGGTCTGATTATATTTGTCTTATATTCAAAAAATTGTCCTTGAAAATTGTTTATTTACATTTATTGTCCAGGCTTTGTATAATTTAGTTGCATTCGAACTCGTTGCATGTGCATTGCCTTAAAACTAAACAGACTCTTACCTTAAAAACCAACACACACATTTGTTTTAGCAACATGGAAGAGCCCGTAAGGGTGGGCATGTTCTGTTTTGATACTGGACTTTCCCTGCCTCACCTCCTGTGTGCACTGTCCCGAGCACTGGGGACCCAGGGGTGAACAAGACAAAGCTTATGTTCCAGTGAGATAGACTGAAAATAAGGTAATACGATGTGTCAAGTTGAAATGCTGTGAACTAAAAGGAAAGCAGAGTAAGGAGATAAAATATATGAGTGGTGGTTTTATGCACAGTGTGGCCGGAGAAGGTTGCATTTGAGCACACTTGATTGAGGAGTGGGAGTGATCACAGAGCAACAAGACAGAAGAACAAGGGCAAGGTAGGGCCCTGGTGGACTGATCCCGGGGCAGGAAGGGCCAGTTGTGGTGTGAGCGAGCGGCCGGGCCATGTTGTGGAGGGCCTTGCAGGCTCTGCTGAGATACAGACTTCACGTAGCTGCGGTTTATGTGTTCACATAATTAATCCATATGTGTTCACATAATTAATCCGCATGTTACGTAGTGATTATATCCAAAGCATTGGGTTTGGCAACTGTTACATTTACGCCATTGCACTACTTTTACTTTGCAGGATGGGACAAAATTCATCTGTATTGGAGCTCTGTATTCCGAACTTTTGGCTGTTAGCAGTAAAGGAGAACTTTATCAGTGGAAGTGGAGTGAATCTGAGCCTTTCAGAAACGCACAGGTATCTTATTATGTTAAATCTTGCATTGAGTAGGTCTACATATCAACATACAAAACGGTGATCATTTTTCTTATACTTTCAAAGAATCCTTCATTACATCATCCACGAGCAACATTTTTGGGGCTAACCAATGAAAAGATAGTCCTCCTGTCTGCAAATAGCATAAGAGCAACTGTAGCTACAGAAAATAACAAGGTATGACACACTTGCATTGATTGATGAACACTTCATGCTTAAATTCTTGATTTTCTTCTCCTTTTTCCGTCTTTTCATTTTCTGTCTTTCTAACTAGATCCACAAATACAAAAGGTATCTCTGTTTTAGTAGAGTAATCCAGTGTAGTCCCTGGCTACGTAGGTAGCTCGGTTGGTTTAGAGTGTTGCCTCAATATGCCAAGGTTGTGGGTTTGATCCCAGTCAGGGCATATGAAAGAATCAACCAATCAATGCATGAATAAGTGGAACAACAAATCCCAAATCTTTCTCTCTCTCAAAAAAAATTAATAAATAAAAATTAAAAAAGGGAGAATATAGGGACATCTGCAGTCATGTCAACAATAAACATAAGGGAAAAAGTACTCTAATATGTAATCTTTTTGTTGCTTATTTATCTCTCTGTTACAATTCAGCTCTAGAGGTAGCTTTCTAGTTTAAGGGAAGGAAAAAGTATTCAAGGTAAATGCTGACAAAAGAGATATGAAAAGCATTGTAACTTGAGATTGCATTATAGATTGAAAAATATGAATATTATACCTCACATTAACAGTTTGGCTTTAAAAAAGCCATTCTTTTTACAATTTTGGAGCAAATGTTTACTTTTGATTAATGCCTTATATGGCTTTAGACAGTCAATTCAGTAATTGCTATTTTGATTTATCTGTGTGAAGAAAGTAACTTACGTTCTAGTCTTACAAAGAACCTTTTCTGGATTACTTATTATTATTTTAGCATTTAGCTCAAAATATTTGAGAATTCCAGTCCATAGACTATTAAGTTTTGACCATGATTCTTTTGCAGAATGACTTGTTTTTATTTAAATGTTTAATATTTTATTCAGGTTGCCACATGGGTGGATGAAACTTTAAGTTCTGTGGCTTCTAAATTAGAGCACACTGCACAGACTTACTCAGAACTTCAAGGTGAACGGATAGTTTCTTTACATTGCTGTGCCCTTTATACCTGTGCCCAGCTAGAAAACAGTTTGTATTGGTGGTGAGTATCACAAGGGGGTCAGTGATGCTGTGTGTGCGTAAATAGGTGCTCTGAGTAGTGGGGTACCAGCATGAGAAGGTCAGCAAAAGATAATGCGGTATAGGGAGGGAAATTTCACTTGGAGCAAAGTAACATTTAAAAAAATACCTTAAAAGAAAACCTTATAAAAGTAATGCATACTTAGTGACTAAAATTATGAAATTTTATAAAAATATAAAGCAGAAACAAAATCACCTATAATCCTACATCGTCAAAGATGTAACTACTGTTAACATTTGGAGGTATTTTATTCTGTTTTCCCTATACATAAATGTGTACTTTGCTTTTACATAATTGAAAGCATAGGTTAAAGGATACTTTTTCATTCAATAGCATTACTTAAAATGTCATTTTAAGGGTTATTAAAGTACTTCATTTTATGAATATTCTATGCCTTACTGTTAGAAAGGAACTTTAAATGTATTCTCTGTTGTGTTTTAAGGCATCAGTAAATTTGCATCGACACAAATAATACATAGGGAAGTCTACTAATGAAATATACCTATTTGAAATAAAATGCCAACTGATGAATTTTTTGTAAATTTTATTTCTAAATGTTTAATAAAAATGGATCCAATTATGTATTAAACCTATAATCAAGTTATAATTCAGTGTAAGTTGAACATGTTAATATTCTGAAGCAAAAATATTAGAGAAATACACCAGAAATGCCTAAGTAATGTGTGTAATTTCAGATTTGTTTTAATGAGCTTATTTGCTGCTTATTTGACCAATTTCTGCTTTTTATTTTCAGGGGTGTAGTCCCTTTTAGTCAAAGGAAAAAAATGTTAGAAAAAGCTAGAGCAAAAAATAAAAAGCCCAAATCTAGTGCTGGTATTTCTTCAATGCCGAATATTACTGTCGGAACCCAGGTAAGTCATTAGAATTCAGCCTGTCCTAATGGGACGTCCTTTCTCATCAAAATCACTTTCTTCCCCTGTTGGTAATTCCCATATAAGCAGTTTACAAATGAATGTCATTTAAAGGACCAGGTTCCAGTCGTATGTGAGTGGCACATCTCAGTATTCAATAGTTGAGTGACAAGTGGAGCGTGGCCCAGTGTCAGGCCCTGGGGCAGGGTTCCCAGCCTCGTCTGGTTTTAGGAAGCCTTCGGTCCAGCCTCTCACCTGACACGTTCCTTCAGTTTGTCTGGTCCGCACACGTTCCCGGTGATTCTTAGGGCCAAGTCGGTTACTGTGTGCTGTTCTCTGGGCACGTGATCAGCCTGAGGCTGTTGGCTTTGTCAGATTACCAGTTTCTACCAGTTTCTGTGTTTTGACTCAGATGATTTAGGCTCCTGTAGGTATCTTACGGAAGGTGATTTTTCTAATACCCAGCTGGCTTCTCCACCCTTTCCAGGAATCTGCAGAGTCCATCTTTCTCCAGTTACCTATGTGTGAGGCTGAATTGTCTTTATATACTTTACTCAGTAACATCACAGCACATTGCATGCAGAAGCAGGCATGGGAATCCAGCTGTCTTCTATTAAATCAGACATGAAGAGATTTGCAAAAATGCAGGCAGTGCCACTTTCCTTGCTGATTTTTTGAAAATATCATTATTTCTCATAAAATTGTTTATATTAACAGGGAGTTTGTTACTGTTAAATGAATATTTTAAAAATTCTGAGTTTTAATTACTAATATATTAAAACCAACTAGATATGACCCACATAAACAAAAGATTTTTAGGTTCTCATTCATGTTTGATAGGGAAACGGGTTCTGAGACCCAGATTTGAGGGCTCTTGTTACACGTCTGATTCATTAGATTCTCATAGAAGTTTATCTTCAGGGTACAACTTGACGTTTATATTCATTTTAGCAAGTGCTGCAATGCATGCTTAAGAACTTTGTAATCCCTAACACTTAGACAAATGTGGTTTTCATTACATAATGTGGTGCTAATTTCCTCATCTAGCACATTCTTTCAACTCATTTTTTTCTCTCCACTACAAAGTGGTATTACTTGTACAGTACTCTCTGTGTCTTAAAAAGTTGTCACCGTGTTAGCTGTTACTTTTCTTCAAAACCCAGTTCAAATGGAGCTGATCTTTTTGTTTGTGGCTATTTTTTGTCCTACCCATGGTTGTCTTGTTTTGATTCCTTCGTTGGCCTTCCAACTAGAAAGTTTTCAGCAGTCACCCACTATTTTGAATATTACTGTTCAGCCTCCATTATTTGTGTCCGTTGTTGTGGACAGGTCTCTCCTTTCTTGGAGCGCCCCTTTTCCTGCTTAGTTCAGATACCGCCTCCTGATGCTCTACAAGTTCCTTGTTCCCTGGACTCACATGATAGAGGATATCTTAGTAACTGCCTTGTTACCACGTAGAATGACTTACTATAGACAGGGAGGGCAGAGCAAACGCTTTAAAGATATATCGAAGAAAAACTAATTTAGCTTGGCACTGAATTGCTGAAAGATAATAGCATATTAAAATAATGGGTATAGAACTGAGATTTTGTTTTGAAGCTGTAGAAAATGGAAGTTTAAGATAGTCACAACCACAGAATAAGGAGAACATTCTTCTGTTAACACCAGAAAGAATTGTTGGTCATTTCAGGTTTTCAGCTACATCTGCACTCACAGATCATAATTGTTGAGAGAACTGTATAGGCATATCTTGTTTTATTGTGCTTTGCAGATACTGTGTTGTGGTTTTTTTTTTTGTTTTTTTTTGTTTTTTAAACAAATTGAAGGTTTGTGGCAACTCTGCATCAAGCAAGTCTATTAGCACCATTTCTCCTACAGGCTCACGTGTTGGTTAGCGTTTCAGCAATAAAGTATTTTTAAACTAAGGTATATATATTTTGTAGACATAATGCTATTGTACATGTAATAGACTATTACATAGTATAAAAAACTTTTACATGCTGTGGGAAACCAAAAAAACTGTGTGACTTGCTTTAGTGCCTTAGTAACTTCATGACGGTGGTCTGGAACAGAACCCACTATGTCTCTGAGGTGTGCTTTTATTTCCATTGCGCGTCTTGTTGTGGGGTGCCCCCTGGGTACACACCTCCCTGTCTGAGGTGCATTATTCTCACTGGACGGCATTGATGTGTCTTTCCGCCTTTCCCTTCCAGTCACCGCCCCTTTTCTTACTGGTCCTCTTTCAGGCTGTACGCTTCCCGTCAGTCTTTGCTGCAAGTTTGTGGATGAAACTTCCTTCTAAGTCACAGTAAAGCAGGGCATATATTTTCAAGAAGTTAGCTTCTCAAAAACATTCATTAGAGGTTATAGAACTGCATTTAGTAACATGCAACTATTCTTTGCTAAAAGTGCTACTTTATGCTAGTATTTCCAGTTCTCACACTTTTCAAATGTACATCATCTCCCATGTCATTTTAATTATAAAGCACCAAAACTCATGATCTTCATACGTGCTACTCTCAAGGACCACATAATCATTAGTTACTGGACGACTGAACAGAATGTTTGTAACATTGTGCTATTCCAGAAATAATGCTTCTCTCTCTCTTTTGGAGCTGCTGTTGGTGCCACCTCGCAGGTTGTGGGTTGCAGGGTGTTCCCAGGCAGTGAGAATTCATAGATCGTTTACTCCTGAACTCGGTTAACTGCTAACACTAATGTCTGCCTACTCTCTTAATTGAAGAAAAACCTTATATTATCCAGGGAAGCTTCTGGCCTGTGGAAAACAGCAGTCTTCTAAGGGAAACAAACACCAATAGCTATGAAGTGCTAGAGCCTATATAGTGTCATAAATTAAGGAAGAAAACAATTCAAATAATAAGAAACAGACAAAATGTGAAATTGTTTTGTTCATGTTTCACTTTTTAAATGATCTTAGTTTGTTCTCTGCTATTTTTATTGTTTCCTTATAGCAGAATGTCAGAATATTTGCTGCCTGAAATGTTAAAGTTAATTTTCAGCAAATGTGCTGAAATCATTCCTGCTGCTTTGGGGAGCGCATTTTCCTAATGGAGACCTTCAAGTCAATGCTTTAGCAGCCTCTTGATCATGTACGATTGTATTTGGAAAACCGAGGAAGCAATATACTTTCATATATTCTATTTTTATACATTTTTTAAATAACTTCTAGTTTGTCATCTTGATGGTGATTTTTCTTTTGTTTGTCAGGTGTGCTTGAGAAATAATCCTCTTTATCATGCTGGAGCAGTTGCATTTTCGATTAGTGCTGGGATTCCTAAAGTTGGTGTCTTAATGGAGTCAGTTTGGAATATGAATGATAGCTGTAGATTTCAACTTAGATCTCCTGAGAGCTTGAAAAGCATGGACAAAGCTAGCAAAACTACTGAAGCTAAGTAAGTACCATCCCGTCACGGGTCCTGGTTTTACACCACTTTCTAGTGTGTGCTGTGTATGCAGGGGTAATCAAGGGAGACTCAGAAAAGTGCTCCAGTGATGGGTTCTTGTTGGGAGCCACAGGAGTTTGGACAGGAATTGGCAACAGTCCCTGTTCACAGCTTGGTTAATGCTTGTATATCACAGTTATTCTTGGTGTTTAACGGCCAGAGTGACAGTGGTGTGTGGGTCTCTTCTGTCGTCTTTGTTTTGTCGTTCTGTCCAGCGCAGGTGTTGCGTAGCAGCACCAATGTGTCCAGCCCCCCTGTTAGGTCAGCTTTCTCCCCCTTCCCTCCCCTCTGATGGTCTTAGTTTCCAGTGTTGCCTGCATCCTGGTCGTTGGAGGGGTTTTACCGGTCATTGCGCTGGGGAGGGGAGTTCTGGGAAGGATTTGCAGACTCTCAGACTGGAGGCACGAGTGGACAGAAATACCACTGCGTGTGTGCAGCCCACAGTCTCGGGCTGCCTTAGGTTAGGGAGCCAGATACACAGATCTGAACACCTGCACTGTTAGAAACAACTACTCATCTTTAAAAACATGTGCATTATAATTTGATTGTTTGGCATATGAACCTAAAAACTGTAATAAAAGTTTTTAAATAGCTTTTTTCTTACTCTTATAAAAATATGTGACCATTACAGAAATATGGAAGAATAATATCACATCCTACAAATAAAATTTTAAGTATTTTGCTGTGTATTTTTTCTAAATGTATACAGACATTTAAAATAAATGATTGGGATTTTACTATACCTATAGGTTTTTTAAAAGTTATTTATTTATTTTTTAGACAGAAGGGAAGGGAGGGAGAGAAAGAGGTACAGAAACATCAATGTGTGGTTGCCTCTCACATGGCCCCCACTGGGGACCTGGCCTGCAATCCAGGCATGTGCCCCTGACTGGGAATTGAACCAGTGACCCTTTGGTTCATAGCCCGTGCTCAGTCCACTGAGCCAGGGCTATACCTATAGGTTTTTAAAGTTACACAATTTTTTAGTGTACTGAGACAAATATAATTATTAATTTACTACTATTGATGTTACTCCTCTTAATGTTAAAAATGCAAATTGAAATTCTGAAACACAGGGATCACCATTAAATAACTTAAAAAAGAATCTTTAAAAAGCCAAAGCAAATAATGTATGATCTCACCTTTAATTGGAACATAATCAACAAATGAAAAAAGCAAAACAAAATATAACCAGAGACATTGAAATTAAGAACACTCTAACAATAGCCAGAGGAGAAGGGGGAGTGGGCAGTGGGGGGGAAGGGTTTTCAGGAACCACTGTGGAGGACACATGGACAGAACCAAGGGGGAGGGTGGAAGCAAGGGAGGGAGGTGGATTTGGTTGGGGTGGTGGGGAGGGGGAGAAATGCAGACAACTGTAATTGAACAACAATAAAATAATTTTTAAAAAAAGCAAAAAAAAAAAAGCCAAAGCTATTGAAATTTGTGTCTAATTAAAGTTTTTTTTGTTTTTCGTGCTTGGGACTTTCTCTCTAATTTCGCTGATTTTTTTAAACCTGAAAATAGAAACACATTTTCATTTTTTATGAAACTTTGTAAAGAGTGTTTGAAATATTTTTGATGTGCATAAATAGTTTAAATGAGATTACAATAGAATGTGCTTTTTAAATCCTGTACTTATGAAGTTGTTCAAGATCTTTCTTGAAATTTGCCATCTATATTAATTAATTTAGTGAAAGAGCTAAGTGAAATGAAATGCTAAGGAGATAATTTTCATGTCAATCACTCTTCTTTGCAAGTCATTGAAACCACGCACTTTAAAGGTATGCTAATGGTTAGTCGGGACCACCTGGCTTTCACACCTCAGGAGATTTGCCTGAGTAACTGCTCATGTGTGCTTGCCCAGAGCACCTGGCCAAGATGCTGGTGAAAATGATACTGGTTTTCTGTGGACTGTTTCTGAACTCAGGTGAAGTTCCAGGTGGGGGTAAGGGGATGAGGGTTAGGTTAAGATAAATACCCTGATTATAATACATACCAGGCTGATCTCTGTATAATACATTTCTGACTAAAATTTGACTTCTGGCCTTCAGTGAATAAAAATGTTTGTTTTTACCATCTGCAGAATATTGTTTAGTTGGCTGCAGTTATTTTCTTAAGCATAATTAATGAATAACTAGTCTGTTAATCCTGTAATTTCTCATTTTAGTTATAGCAGGTGATGCTTCATCACCAGATGGTTCAGGAATAAATTTTGGTAAACCATTGTGAGTAGAGTTCTTCCTCTGAACTCCAAGGAATTAATGATCTAGTGGGCTTTTTCATTTATTTGCCTTTACCTTTTTGCTTTTTTCAGTTACATTGCTATGTCCAAGTAGGGTTCGCTGAAATGTGAGACTCGTTTGCTCAAGAGACTCACGATAAAGCAGTGTAGATAAACCAAGCGTCGTTCATTGTTACTCCTCGATAAGGCTTATCTGAAGCGTTATTCCAAGTCGCTGATAACTCTGTGTGGTGTATTTCTTTCCCATCTTAAAGCAGGACTAAAAATGTGAAGTATGCACCGTGCGCCTTTTTCAGTGCCTTGAGTCCTAAAAATAAACCGCTTTGTTCAAGTTTTTAATATTGCATTCCCTTACATAAGAATAAAATTGAGTCTTAAAAATAAACCCTCCGACAAGTTCCTAATACTTCATTTTCCTAATTTATGAGGAAAATCTTATTTCTCATCTCAGGCCCGAAAGTAAGCAGGAACCAGTGAAGACGGAAATGGGCCCTCCGCCGTCCCCGGCGTCCACCTGCAGCGACGCGTCCTCCATCGCCAGCAGTGCGTCCATGCCCTACAGTGAGTGTTGTGTCTGCTCCGGAGGTCCCCGCCGCTGCTGCATTCGGGTGCCTTCCGATGGGGCAGCTCCTGCCATTTTTAATATCTTCTTATATAAATTGTGTTTTGACTGGTTTGATTTGTGTGTGTGTGTGCGTGTGTGTGTGTGCAGCTTTATTTAAATGAAAAAGTATTATTTGCAGCATTGGCTATTCCTGTTGTGTTTGAGCATTATAATTTTTTACAGTGAGTAAAATGTGTTGGCCGTAGTAGAGGAAAATAACCGCCACTAGCTAGCTGTCTGCCCAGCTTTGCTGAGAATGTCACTGTAAACTGGTGATGGCTCAGTCACAACTTTTGCTCAGAATTTGTAGAATTTATAAACCTAGACTTACTACTGCATTTTAGATCTCAAGAGTGTTTTTAAAGTTCTTCAAAATAAATTTATTTTACAGTGTAGTTGCTCTGCCGTTGAAATTGAAAGACTTTAATAGCTATGTGATAGTTTTAAAAATAGCTCAACACACCTTTTTTTAACCTTGCTCAGATAGCCCTAATTTTGAGGGTTCAAAGTACATTTGGTACTTCCACGCAGCTGGTTGTAGTAGTGTCAGTCTTTTTAGACATTTAACAAATAAGGCTAGTTTTCACTGAATGCATTAGTAAGTGCGAGTGGGTCATAAGACCTCAATTTTAAAGCAGTAGTCCACCAGATTTTTATGTAGCTCTCTCAATTATGTATCCCTCGACAGTGAGCTTTCATGTGTCTAGATGAAATCTGTAAAGTCTCTTTTGCACTCTCTTTTCGGCACTCACCCTTCTGTTGTTGTCTAAGAGCGACGGCGGTCCACCCCGGCCCCCAAAGAGGAGGAGAAGGTGAATGAAGAGCAGTGGTCTCTTCGGGAAGTCGTTTTTGTGGAAGATGTTAAGAATGTTCCTGTTGGCAAGGTGTGTTCAGATTATCTAAGCATAAATTCCTAACAGAACTGTAATGGTATTGTTGTCCAAGATCTATGGTTGGTGAGTGTTCACCAGCTCCTTCTTCAAAGCTGCTTTGTTTCTCACCCTCCGTGATCACTTTACGTCCCATCCCTTAATCTGATGCAGGTATCCCCTATGTGCATGACAGATGAACAGGCGATTATTATGCCTCTTTGAGCATTTTTGCTATGTTGCTTTTTTTAAAAAAATGCTATTTTGGAATGATTTTAGATTTGCAGAAAAGCGGCAAGGAGATACATTACTTCTTGATATATAGTCCATTCTTTGGAACTATGAGACAGTTCTAATGGAGGTCATCTTCCATAGCATTTAAACATCTCATTACTCTAAGTCACCTTTGACCTTCTCTTCCCTGCTTTCTGGAGAACATCTTGCTTTCTAGGAAACCAAGTTAGTAGACTGTGTCAGCTAGAATGTCATTAATTTCACCTTTCTCTCCACATATACTTAAAACCAAAATGGATCTATAGTTGTAGAATATCTGCAAAGTAAAGGTTTTCCTGATTGCTCATTGATTTCTGAAATGTGATGGTCTTTCGTTTGTACTTAAAGGAAAGAGTAGACACACCACGTTCTGCACTTAACAAAGATCTTTTTCATACTCTGTTACATTGTAGTTTCTGGGCAGGTATTTTCTTCTGGCTCAAAATCAAAAGCAGTAAGTAGCAGAGGCAGGACTCAGGTATTCCGGTTTCAAGTCCTGTGCTTGTTTTTCTGTGCATTATTGACTGTATACCTGTATTGTCCAGTATGGTAGCTCCTAGCTGTATAGCGGCTAATTAATTTTAGTAAAATTAAGTAACATTAAAGCCAGCTCCTCGGTCACATCAGCTCCTTTTCATGCCGCTAATGGCCATCCTATTGGACAGTGTGAGTTTGGAACGTTACCATCATTGCAGAATTTCTTTTGCATAGCCGGGCTCTAAACTGTTAAAGAGGGATGATGGGAGGATTTCATGGATTATACTTAATTTTTTCAGTTGATTGCTAAACATCCGCAGACCGTAATCACTGGTTGTGGGGGATAGTTTTTCTCTAGAAAATAAGCCTTGAATAATAGATAACAACAACAAAGCTTTGGTGGGTCTGTTCATGTTAATTTAACAAATTGGTGATTATTGAAGAAACACTCAAAGATTTAAATTCCTCAATGTTAAATTAATTCAATGAAAACCATTTGCATATTGATTTCACATACATTATTAATGTTTCGTGCATTTACCTGTATTTCTAGGTGCTAAAAGTGGATGGTGCCTATGTTGCTGTCAAATTCCCAGGGACGTCCAGTAATACAAACTGTCAGAGCAGCTCTGGTTCGGATGCGGACCCTTCTTCTCTCCTGCAGGACTGCAGGTTACTCCGAATCGATGAGCTGCAGGTAAGTGTAGAGGACTCACCCGGTGGGAGGATCTTGGGACTGACTCCTTGAGGACGTTACGGAATTTGAGAGCAAAATTCCTTTTGTGTCATTTAGGTTGTCAAAACTGGTGGGACACCAAAAGTTCCTGACTGTTTCCAAAGGACTCCTAAAAAGCTTTGTATACCCGAAAAAACAGAAATATTAGCAGTGAATGTAGATTCTAAAGGTAAAGATTCTTTAAGTTTTTCAACTGGCATACTCTATATCTCCTCAGCGCTGTGGCAGTAAATGACGGACCAAAGTGGTTGGAGGCATTTGACAGTTTCTCTTCCCTGTGTGTGATGTAACAGAATAAAGTGTATCTGTTGGAATTGATATGCAAATATGGCTAGAGAAGTCAAAATTGGTAGTGTTTATAAGAGAGTATTAAAGACATACAATAATTTATTTTTATATGTTTCTGAAGGTGTGCATGCTGTTTTGAAGACTGGAAATTGGGTACGGTACTGTATCTTTGATCTTGCTACAGGAAAAGCAGAACAGGAGAATAATTTCCCTACAAGCAGCATTGCTTTCCTTGGTCAGAATGAGAGGAATGTAGCCATTTTCACTGCTGGACAGGTACAGAGTGTTCTTTGCTTTTGAAAAGTGACAGGACAACATTGTCATTTTTGTGAAGCCAGTGGCTCTAGTTTGCTGCTTGTTAACTATTGAGGAATTTAGGATTTTCAGCACATTTGAATACTAGGTTTGTTACTTGGTCGTTACTACTAACTTTTATATATATATACGTATATAAATAATTAAAAATAAATATGTAACTATTGTAAAAATCAGAGATAAAGTTTTGATTGGTAAGCAAGTTTTATTATTCCCTTTCTGTTTGTAGGAGTCTCCTATTATTCTTCGAGACGGCAATGGCACTATCTACCCAATGGCCAAAGATTGCATGGGAGGAATAAGGGATCCTGATTGGCTTGATCTTCCACCTATTAGTAGCCTTGGAATGGGTGTACATTCTTTAATAAATCTTCCTGCCAATTCAACAATCAAAAAGAAAGCTGCTATTATCATCATGGCTGTAGAGGTAATGTGACTTTGGAAACTAATTGGTATTTGAATTCACAAGACAACTGCTGAGTCCAGTTGATTGATCGATCATTCATTGCCCCTTCCCTGCAGGAGCAAATGGTCTATTAGTACAAGAGAGATGAGTGAGTCAGTGATTATATGTCATTCAAGTGTTTGAGGAAGGCACACACAGTATGGGAACGGACACTGTGACTGTAGAGAAGGCTTCTCTGAGGAGGCAGTGCCCTGCACAGAGCTCTGAATAATCAGATAGGAGTCTCCTAGACAGGATGAAGGTGGACCGTGTTATCTCAGGCATGGGCAAATGCGTACATTCTTTTGACAGAACCAGAAAGTACGGCTCACAAAGATTAGTGAGTGGCACTGATAAGTCTGGAGAAGGCACTGAGTGTCTTACATGCTAACCTAAGGGTTGTGGACGTTCCCCTGAAAGCTAGGAGAAGAAATTTAACCTGGCTTCCACAAGGAAGACTAGCAGTGGACAGAGAACAGAAGTTCAGAGACAGATAAAAAAGCTAATACAGTTACCCAGGTGAGAAACAAAGTAAGCTCGAACTGTTGGAAATGAGGAAGAGTGGGTAGATTTGAGAGCTATGAAGAAAGTGGCAACTATAATAGTTTGAAAGCTTCTGATGTGAGTGTGGTCCATGTGGAGAGGAGACATAGATGGGGGAACAGATGGGAAGAGGGAGGAGGATGAGTTTCATTTTGAATGTGCTGCTGTTGAGGTCTTTGTCAGATGCCGAGGTAACACCATTGGAAGTTACTGAGCAATCTGAGCAGAGGTTGACCTGAGTTGACTTAGAGAGGATCACGACTACATGCTGAGAGTACCAGGGGGACGGGGGAGAAGTAGGAGATCGATAGGAGGCCATTAAAACAATCTAGGTGGGAGGCGATAGTCGCTTTGCCTGGGGGTACAGTTATGAGTGAGAAGTGATGAGATTCTGGGTGTGCTACATGTGATTTAAGGTAGAGCCAACAGGATTTGCTTATGGCTAAATATAGGGTGTCAAATAGAGGAAGCAGGAGGGCAAAAGGTTTTGGGAAAATGAAATTGCCACTTACAGAGACGAAGACTGTAGGGATGAAGCAGGTTTGGGGGTGGGGTGTGACATCGGGAGTTTGGTTTCGGGCGTGTTAGATTTAAGACGCCTGTCAGGTATCCAGGAGGAGATGGTGCCTAGAGCTTGGTGTGGAAGTTCGAAGACCAGAAGAGAGAGAGGACCAAGCTAGAGAAATATACTTAGGACTTGTCACTATATCTTTGATAGTTAAAGGAATTATGATGAATGATATCAACAAGCTTAAGGAGAAGAGAAAAGGTCTAAGGACTCAGCCGGGAGAGGAGTCCCAGCATTTAAATGCCAGGAAGACAGTGAGGAACCTGCATGAGAGACTGAAAACTAGAATGAGCATGGTTTTGGTCTCTGCAGTTCATGGCAGTTCACACTGCTTGGAATTGCTCTGAGTCTAAATGTTGTGGCCATTTATTTATTACACAGGTTGTGTAATCTTTGTTACACCCAGCTGCCTCCGCTCATTTATATTACTTTAAATGCTTCTGTAGGCATTTGATTCCTGGCCCCTGCACTTGGTCAGCATCTCAAGGGTAAAGATAAAGTGTGTCCTCATCCCATGTGTAGGGGATACAGTGTGTCATTTATCTTCGTACCTCAGTGACTAGGGCTTGGTGCATAGTAGACTTGCAAGAATTATTTTTGTGACCTCTCCTTGCCTTTGGCTATAAGAATAAGTGACGAATACAGCGCACAGTGATGCAGAATAAATTTTTTTGCTTGTAACAGAGTAAGCGTGGTATTGATGCTCTCCGTTCTGAGAGCCCGTGTCCAGTCTGGCAGGTTGGAGGTGGAAGTTCCTTGAAGAGCAGCTGCTTCTAACAAAATTGCTTGAAAATACTCTGCATCGCAGCAGTGTGCGCAGAGCATCCTGCTCTCCATTCCCTTTAAGAGCAGTGTGCTGCTTACTCTTTAGACAGACTGACGTACTTCTTGAACACGCTGATTAGTGCACATATGTCACTTGACCTGCCGAGGTTAGTCTCACGTGGCCCGCCTCGTACTCTTGGACCGGAGGTTGCCGCTTATGGGGTTTCCTTAAGAGTCATGGTTCCACATTCACAGTGGCCCGTCTCACATGCCGCGGGTCCTGAAAACAGTTTCTGGCTGTATTTTCTTTTGTCCCCCACCCCTATCCTGCACTCTCCTCCTTCCCATGGGGTTGAGGGAAGGGATGGGGAGGTGGCAAGTTGTTTAAATGCATCTTTCTTCTCTCTCCCCTTTGTATTTCCACACATTCTTTCCCCACCTGCTTTCTTCCAGCAGTTTCTAATTCTAGTTAAAATGAACATTATTACTTGTTTTCCAAAAGGAATGCTTTATATTCATTCCATTAAATATCCCATAACCATAGTTTTACATTCTTTCAGAAGTTCATTTAAACTCTTTGCTATGTTCTTGCTGTGGCTTAGTACATTCTGTTGTCTTATAAACAACAGAAATGTATTTCTCACATTTCTGGAGGCTGGAAGCCCAAGATTAAGGCATGGGCAGACTTGGGGTACGGTGAGGGCCCGCTTTACCCTCCTGTGGTCGGGGGAGGGGATCCTGTTTCTTTCAGGTTTCTTTAAGTGCATTAATCCCACTCATGAGGGCTCCCCCTGGTGACGTAATCACCTCCCAAAGTCCCAGCTCCAAACGCTGGCACATTGGGTTGGAGCGTTTCAGTTCTTAGCATTTGATTTTTGAGAAGGGGACGGGGACACAGTGTTCAGTCTAGAGCAGGCTGTTTTTCACGTAATGAGTGATACGTTCTATGCTTTATCAGTACTACAGTATCTCTGATAATGAAGTGCGTTCGTTGTCGCCTTTGGGGGTTGCTTGTGTCATGGTTTCTGGGAAGTTGAAGGTTTTCATGGACCACAGTGGGGTACAGTCTTTAAGAGGGTGTGAAGTGAAAGGTACTCCCTTTGCTTAACTGGTTAACAGTACTAGTTAGGGTTCTAACTTGGTAGTTGTTACATATATGGGGTGGGGCCAAGTAGGTCCACAGTTGTTCATATGGAAAACAATGCAATAGTTAATAAATTACAATAGAAGAATAAACTGTGTTTTGTGTCCTCACAACTGTAAACCAGCACTTTCATCCCACCCGTATATAATGTAAACCAAGGGCTGGCAAGTGCGGCCTGCAGGCCAGCTCCAGCCGCTACCACTCCGCTGTGCACCCTGTGATGGCCTGAGTTGAGCTACTTGCCAAAGCTGAGAATGTTTACGGTTCTGGACAGAAAATTCACCCACTGTTTTCCATTCCTGTCAATTGTGTACTCTATTTAAAGGGTACCCTTAAGTTCAGCTCC
This sequence comes from Micronycteris hirsuta, assembly GCA_004026765.1. Lineage (NCBI taxonomy): Eukaryota > Metazoa > Chordata > Mammalia > Chiroptera > Phyllostomidae > Micronycteris > Micronycteris hirsuta. The sequence goes on from PVJI01002861.1 coordinate 42,011, forward strand.
TTTTGCCAGGCCACCTGAAGTTGTCCTTATTTATTTGCAGAGCTGATTATGTTATTTTGTTGGCCACGAGAAATGTTTGACGTGTGTAATGTTACTCACATTTATTGAAGATGTTTTCCCTGGTTTGTCTGCGCACAGAAGCAGACCTTAATGCAGCACATCCTCCGCTGTGACTATGAGGCCTGTCGGCAGTATCTCGTGAACCTCGAGCAGGCGGTTGTCTTGGAGCAGAACCTGCAGATGCTGCAGACGTTCATCAGCCACCGATGTGATGGAAATCGGAATATTTTGCATGCTTGTGTATCAGTGTGCTTTCCCACCAGCAATAAGGAAACGAAAGAAGAAGAGGGTGAGGTTAAAAACTATACTGAAGTGTTTCGGAGTTGTAGACAATTTTGAAAGTATAACAGCAATTAAAGGAAAGAAGTTAATCATCATGAAGAATTTATGGTACTTTGTTTCATAACATCTAGGCGTTTTTACATTCTCGGAAGGTAAAAAAAGTTCCTGTCCTCTCGTTAGGATGAGTATGTGACATAAGCAAATACAGTTTTTATTGATGTGTTTTGTTGTCTTAAGTTCTATTCTCTATGATACATGCAAATTCTCTGTGTAATAATTAATGACCTTTTCTGATTTTATAGTTGCAGGTGATTTTTATTTCCATGAGAATTATGTAGCAAGTGAAAGCAAGTTACATTAAGGCAATCCCAATTTTCAAAATGCAGAGGAAAAAATAACCTATTGAGCTGTTAGATGGTTTTGGAAAAGCAAATAAGGGTTTTTGCTTTAAGGTTTTTAATTGCCAAAGGAAGGGGGAAACTGTGAACCTGAAGTGCAGCTGTGTAATTCCCAATGTTTTTTCTTATTTTGAATTCTGCCAGTGCTATTCTAGTAGCCACAGTTTTGAAGAGTGGTTTGAGTGAGTAGTATGTAAACGAAGATGGAGGTACTGATATGTGGGTCTTTTCCTTCCTTGGTGGTGAGAGCTGTATTTCTTCTACTTGTGAATAACCATAGTTTTGACCTTTGGGGGGTTGAAACGTAAGGCAGAATAAAGAAATAATTCATATATTAAAGTTCATGATTCAATCTATCTTAGGTGTTTATTGCTCTAGGGAGGAAAATTTAAGCTATTAATCATTTCTAGTGTGTGAATTAGAGTACTGAAATACATAGCAGTTAGCATTCGGTGGCCTGACACACCTAATCTTTTAGTTAAAGTTGATCCTAATTTTTTCTCTCATGTTTCAGAAGCAGAGCGCTCTGAAAGAAATACATTTGCTGAAAGGCTCTCTGCTGTGGAGGCCATTGCCAATGCAATATCAGTTGTTTCAAGTAACGGCCCGGGTAATCGGGCCGGATCGTCAAGTAGCCGAAGGTAATGTGGTTTTTACCAGGAAAGCTTAATTGGCGGAGGAAAATCCAAGTGCAGGAAAAAAAATGTATCTCTTACCTACCATATGCTTGAATCGATGGGTCCTTCCATTTTGTTTTTGTTCCCCCCAGTAGCACCCTGGGAAAAACACCTGGTAATACCTGTTCAGAATTTAAGTGTAGAACAGCAGTAGAGCCTAGGATGCTTCAGAAATTTGTGATAATTTAAACAAGTAGTTCACACTTGATTCATTGAATGTGGTTTAAATTGATCATTTTTGTTTCCTAGGAAGTTATTTTCTTTAGTTGGAAAACAACTAATAACAGTAATCAAAAGAATCTCAATCTTTTATTTTCAAGTAGTTTATGTAGGTCAATTTCTCAGATGTCTTAATGATCTGGGAAGCAGTGTAAGGCTGGTGTGTCTTATGGATGATCGGTATTACCGATTTTCAGGATTTCTGAGTTTTGGATGGACAAAGCTAAATAACATGTTAAAAATTACTAGGTGTTTGAATAGGTGACAAATACAAAGAATTCAGGATATAGTTATTCTCCTGAAGAAAAAGAACATGTATATTAGACCCAACAGCCAGAATTCTTGGATACTTGACAGATCGTGAACGGAAGCACTGCTCACCGTGCTGAGGCGATAGTTGGAAAGTCTACTCAGAATGGAGAGGGTTTCTTTGCCTGTTTTCTGTTCCATATTCAACTTGCCCTTTAAAAATGATTCCTCTAAAATTGGTACCAGGTTTATAGCTTCCCAGGTCCAAAAACATCCTGAAGTGAGATTTATCAAACACTATCTTTGGGTGACCAAATTATAATTTAAAACAGTACAAAAACATTATATAGACTATACAAAATGGAAATGATGACTAGCTTACTTGTTTAGGATTACACTAAGCAGACAAAGTATTTGATTAAAAATGGAGAGCAACTTAAATGCTTCGTGAAGAAATTAGTGTCTGAATTATTTCAGGTATTTCATTTCCTCAGGGAGAATACAGGTGCAAAATCAAGTTGGACTCTGATATGGTTGGTCCAATGCCAGTGCTACCGGCATCTTTTTTTCATATAAGGATTATTTTGAAGGCAAAGACTAAAAGGAGCTTCAGGAGTGGGTGATGTGTTGCTCACAGAAATAATTTGCAGAGTAAGCTCCTTTGAGGCATTTGCCGAAGATTTCACTGCAGTGCTCTTCCCCAGTTCAAACTCAGGGCTGCCGATTGAACAGATGAAAGCACAGGAGTCCTATTATCCACGCCGGGCAGTAGGAAGTCCACAGACTCTGCTTCACTGAAGTGAAACCCTCCTCTAGCCCACAATGGATTTTCTAGGCGATGCCCCTTGATGAGTATGCAGGCTGGGATTCATGAGCTGTAAGCTCAAAACTGATGCGATTGCAGTGTTGACTGGAGTACTGTTAAATGCCTTCACATGATGCTTTGACTCAGAAGTTTTGTTATGTGACTCAATAGTTCCTGAGTACAAAGGGCAGATTTAGTGGAAAGCTTGATTGATGCATCTGATTGCAGGTGTATGTACTCTAGAGATTGTTAATCTGGAAGACACATGACCTTCGCTTTTTTGTCACAGTGGTATGTTTGAACATGACTGGATTCTAAGGCTTCTGTAGCATGGATATAACGTGCTTACAAAGAGGAAATTACATCATCCTTGAATTCTTCCATATTGTCAGAAAATACGATGACTTCCAGGCAAGCCTATACGAAGAAATGTCAAAACTCTGAACCTTAGCAGCCAAGGTGGTATCTCCTCAGTGTTGTCCTCAGCCACTGAGGATACAGGTGAATCTTCATGAATTGTGTACAACATCTTGAAGAATAATTTTCTTTTTTTTGTTTTTTGTTTTTGTTTTTAAAGAATCTATATGAGGAGCTGGGCATTGTACTTAAAAATGTTTCCAAGACCTAATGAAGAAAAGAGGTTAAGGACAACTTTTTTTAATGACAAGGAATGGTCCCCTCACTTAATATTGAATTGACTACACCACAGCAACAAAGTTGGGAGTTTGCAAGTTCAAGATGAGACTCTGGTCTCCATTTACCTTCACTTATTCTTAATCTACTCTAAGCTAGAGGTTGGAGAGTAGCTCACATATATTTTGTTCGGCCTCTGCAATGTTAAATTTTTTTTCTTTAAATTTGATTGTCTTTAGATGAGCATGAGCACTGCTAGTTTGCCATTAGTTCCTACTTCTTACACCTCAAGTGACTGCGCTTTACTCAGCTTATTTTATCACCTGGGCCCAGAAGGCGTTGAGTTTGTGACCCTGGTGTAAGCCTTCTTGATGAGCCCAAAACATGCATTTATTTTCAGGTTAATTGCAGTGCCTCCCAATTATAGCTGACTTTTTTCCTTTCTGTGTGTGGTTGAGTAAGACACATCAGGATGCTGAGTGTCTATGTTGAGCCTAATTGAAATTGCGTAGGAGTCTCACAGTGTGGACAGTCACCCTGGTGTGTGCTGCTACTGGTAAGGAGCCTGCCTTCTCTGTGGGTGATGTCTTTGGACAGAAATGTGACTTCAACCGAAATCATCACTGTGACCTGCCCCCCTCCACATTTTAAAACTCTTAAACTCAGATTTCTAAATTGGGAGAGAGAAGACGTTGATAACGTAAAAATTAACTACAGGTATTTTTAAATAGTGGATACTATAATAAGATACTATTTGAGATACTAAAATTTACAGCAAAGTCTTCCAAAGAATGTTTCTGTTTCCAGAGGTGCATCATTATGCAAAAGCCTTATAAAATAGACATGTTTTTGAAAGTAGTCTCTAAATGAAATTTTTGTAAATGCTTTAAATAGAAATTTCCTTATAAAATTGAAAATGCATTGCTATGGAAAAACACACTCTCAGATTAAATAATCATAATTAGAGATTCAAATATTAATGAAAAATCTTTCTAAGTTATTTATTTGTAGACATAATAATGCTCACTTGGTAAGGTGTTAGGTTTTTTTACATCAGAAATGTCATATTTTTGGGATTAAACTTGCAAGGAAGAATGAAGTCCCAAATGTGTTGCCTGGCCCTTAAAATTGAATTTTTACTCTTTATTCATTTAGAAACTCTAAAACTGTGTCTGAATTGAAGGGATTAGTCTCATGTGCTCTCTTTTAATTGCTGTTAATTCTTAATGTATTAATTTTGTAGCTTTTGTAAGCTCTTATTAAGAGGTGTAGATTTTTGTGTAGGTAGTTATCAGTTCCCCTAATGAGGTCTGTTGAACATGAGGTCTTATGAATATTTCTTTTTCTTTTAGTGATGTGCACACCTGTGCAGTATTTTTTTAAATAGGAGAAAAAATATTATATGCCCAGATATTAATCTAACCACATATTTTACAAGCTCCATTTTCCTTCCTTAATTTACTTGGGATGCAAGATGTACTATTAAAAAAATTTTTTTGTATAAAAAATAAATCTAAACTGGTCTTTGTTCTGAAACTACTTACTCTGTGGATATTAGTTCAGTTGCTTTTGAGATCATAGAAAACGGATTTAGTGGGCTAAATCAGTCTCTACTAGTTTTGTGCTAATCAGTCTGTTCACTGACGTCTATTACTAAACTTAATTCTTATTGATTATAAAGAGGACAGAAAAAATTTTTGTTTTAATATTCAGCTATCATTTGTCTTAACTGTGTGAAAGATGATTTTCTAAACTTCACCACGACTTTTGTTCCCTGCGCTTAAGTTTGTGTGGGAGCTTAATACATGGCTTTAATGCTGAACTGGGCACTGGGAGCCCTCAGTTTCATTTTTATTCCTCACAGACTCACTCTGTGCTTCCAGAATTGGCATTTATACTTCACTGCCCTTGCCTGGAGTATTTGCTTGTAGAACAAACTTTGATCTCAGATGAGAAGTTCTGTGCACCTTTTTCATTACATTTGGTCATGGTAGTGAGTTTTGATTTTGTCCACATTCTTCTAGTTTGAGACTGCGGGAAATGATGAGACGGTCGTTGAGAGCAGCTGGTTTGGGTAGACACGAAGCTGGAGCCTCGTCCAGTGACCATCAGGATCCAGTCTCACCCCCAATAGCGCCCCCCAGCTGGGTTCCTGACCCTCCTGCAATGGATCCTGGTAAGGTGTTACTTTATTTAGTTTTTAACCAAAAGACAAGGTTATGGAAGAAAAGAAGTTGAGCATTTAACGGAATATTGAGAAATCAGAAATATTTTAAAGTAGTCTAATGTATATTATAATGAATTTAGTTATAAAGATTCGGTTTAAGGAGTTTGTAATTTAAAAGTTAAAATTCTAGAAATTCTTGTCAGGCATCTTGTATTGAACTGTCTCCATACCGGTAAGGAGGTGCCCAGTAACACGTCGAGATAAGTCAGCCCGGGAGGTTCCTGCTCTTGTAGCTAGGGGAAGAAGCGCGACTCACACTGCTGTCCGGTTTGTCGTTGGCATGCGCGCAGAAGAGCCGCACGGCCAGTTAAAAGAACGCGTTAGGGCTGTGTTGCCTGTAATGATATACATCCTGCTGTTCTGTTTACTGAAAGATGGTGACATTGATTTTATCCTGGCCCCTGCTGTGGGATCTCTTACCACAGCAGCCACTGGCACCGGTCAAGGACCAAGCACCTCCACCATTCCAGGTGAGAATCTCTCCTATTTTGTTTGCTTAGGCATTTGGAAAATAAAAGAACTCCCTTCGGAAATAAGTTTTACAGATCCACACTTTATCTCAAGGCGATTTTCCTTGGCCTGAAAAGCATCTAATTTTCTGAATTATCTTCCATATGTCAGTGAAATTTTGGTGTACATGTACCTACATTTCATCAGTTGAGATTTATAAAATGTGTTAAAATTCTCTTTCATGAAGTTATTAATTTATTACTAATACTAGAATATTTTTCTGATGGTTTATTTAATAGATTTAGTATGTTATTTCAGAATATTCTTTTACTCTGTCTTGTTTACTCTCGTTTTGTTACCAAATGGCTCTGCTTCGTTACAGGCCCTTCCACAGAGCCATCTGTAGTGGAATCCAAGGATCGGAAGGCCAATGCCCATTTCATATTAAAATTGTTATGTGACAGCGTTGTTCTGCAGCCCTATCTTCGGGAGCTCCTCTCCGCCAAGTAAGAAGTTTCATACTCTTTTGATAAGATGATTTAGCTTAGCTCCTTTTAAGTTAAGTTGATCTTCTTGCAGTGTATGACAACAGTTACCTTATGTGAGTTTAAAACAATTTATCAGAATCCAGCATTGTATTTCCTCTGTTACTGTGCTCTCTTCCATGAAACATGCTTCTCCATGAAATACAGTGTACACTAGGTGAATATAAAATGATTTCAGGTTAGTTTGATTTGAGTGTGTATATGTTAAAAGGATCACAGTGTTTTATTATTCTTAAATGTGAATCCACAAATTAGTTCTATCACTGTCACCTGGAGAACTTTAAAAATTATACAGATTCTCCCCCAAGCTCTACACCAGAAGTCTGACTCCATAGGTCTGGGATGGGGCCTGGAACTTGTATTTTAAAACCGTGTGGGTGGTTCTGATGGTTTCTTGGGAAGTCTTTTTGGCTTGCAGACTGTATTGTGAGATTATGCAGAGTTTTGAGTAAATACTCTGTGGTAAATACTCATTAACCATTAATAGATTATATCCCTGCTTTCAGCATGATTATCTTTCTTTACAAAAACTTAACAATAAACATTTTAATAACAGCCGTTATCTGCACCAAACTCTACTTGCATTAACTCTTAATTCTACCAATAACTGTCTGGAATAGGTGATATTATCCCCATTTTACATTTATCCCCAAAATACAGGCTTAGAGGTTAATTAACTTGTCCAGGGTTACAAAACCAGTGCTATATCCCAACCCTGGTCTGTCTCTTGCTTCTAGAACTGAGACGTTAATTTGGGGTGGGAGGGACCCACATGTATTTTGGAGTAAATAGGGAGAAGTGTGTTTATTCTGTAGTAGGCTGCTTTATGAAGATGAAGTTTGAGTAGAACCATGAGGAATGGATACGGAGAAGAGTGAGCAACAACAGAGAAATGGAGAAGTAGAACTATTTTAAGAAATGGTAATTCATCTAATTGAAAATGGATGGTCAGAGGAGAACAAAGGCCGGTGAATCTGAGAAATGAGATTAAAGCCACCACTTTGGCCTCCATTCTTTGGGTTTGAGTCTCCCGAAGAGTGGCTTTGTTTAGACTGTAACTGTGGAAGCGGGGTTATAAGGACAGCAGCGTGATGGCGGTACGAGAAAGGGTTAAACTAGGCAGTGGTGGAGACTGGAGTTGAGGCTAGATTTTGTGTGCCTGCTTACAATAAATTGAACTAATGTGTTGTTGAAATGGAAAAGATTAGATGCAAAGTAAAAAATTGATTTAGAAGGAAGATTTCGTAAGATCTCAAGTTTTTTGGCTTAGTTACAAGGGACAGTGATACTGCTGGCTGACATAGAGAAGTCAGGAAGAGAGCGGATTTGGGGAGAAAGATGACGATAGTGGTTTAGGTGTGTTGAGTGTGAAGGAGCCCTGGGAAATCCCAAGTAGATTATCAAGTCATAGAAGTGGTAGTTTCTACGGTGGATGAGAGAGGGAGGCACAGATGGTTGGGGTTGTACTCTCTCCTTGGAAATTCCAGGAGGGATTAGAAATTCAGTAAAGAGTATCAAAGGTGTGTATTTAAGAGAAAATGCATAATAATACTAGGTAACATTTATTGAGTACATACTGTTTCATAGGCATTGTGCTAAAAGCTTTTTAAGTAATTATTTAACCCTCATCAAAATCTTGTGAATAGAGCCTATTCCAGTCCCCACGTTTAAAAAGTACTAGTTTGACTCCAGAGCCCTTGCTGGTCCATAGTGTCACTAAAGACTAAGGAGGGAAAACGTGGTTTAGGGAGACAGGGAGTCAACAGAGGTGGCAGATAAAATGAGACCATAAAGTACACCAGTGATTTTCTTTGAGTGATGGGACATTATTTAACAAAATGTAACTAGCCCTGGCTGGTGTGTCTCAGTGGACTGAGCACCGGCCTGCGAACCAGAGGGTTGCTGGTTCAGTTCCCAATCAGGGCACATGCCTGGGTTGTGGGCCAGGTCTCCAGTAGGGGGCGTGTGAGAGGTAACCACACATTGATGTTTCCCTCCATCTCTCCCTTCTCCTCCCTCTAAAAATAAACAAATAAAATCTTTTTTTTTTTTAAAGTAGTTTTTGTTTCATCATGAACATGTATTTCTTTTACAGTCAGTAAGGAGAAGTAACTAATAATATTTTTATGTACAATTTTTATCATTTTAGGGATGCAAGAGGGATGACCCCATTCATGTCAGCTGTAAGTGGCCGAGCTTACCCTGCCGCAATCACTATCTTAGAAACAGCCCAGAAAATTGCTAAAGGTAATGAATTTCAGGCCCCAAATAAGTTGCTTATTTTTTAATTTGAGTAGGTTCTATTCTGTACACATACCACCATAATTATTCAAACTTAACGTCTGTATATGGAAATCATACAGTTGATTAGAAACTATCAAGGTAATTATTTTGTGTATACGTTTGTGTAAAATTTCAAGTATGTATCTTCTAACTTTCCATCAAAAAGCAGCTGGTATAAATTTCTTAAATTTCAAAAAATTTCCACAGTGTATACTGTAGTAACCTATCTTTTGAAAAGAAAGATGGATTATTGATAAAAGCTGCCAGTAGTTAAAATGGTGGTAGTAATAACATTTTATAGAAGTTATAGGCCAGATATCTTGTTCTTCGTTCTGATTTGGAATTCATGCTTAATGGAAAGAATTAAAGAATATCGATTCCTGTCATCCATTCTTTAAAAAGATTAAAGTAGTTATCCTCTGTTAAGTACTGGTTATAAATAGTTGATGTGATTGTCTATACGTTGTTAGATAGAGCCAGGCCTTGAATCCCAAGTGCGTGGTTCAGCGCTAAGCACTAGGTGGCTGATGCGTGGTGCATTTGTATTGTCTTCTTCTGTGGTCATGATACAATTATATTTTGCTTTACTTTGCATCAGAATTGGCTGGATTTACTTGCGTGGTGACTTTGTATGTCAATTTTTTAAATTAATACATGGTAGTTTCTGATTTATACCCTGTAAATTTTAGAGCTTTTCCATTTGAGGAAAGTAGTAGATGGCTGTGATTAAGTCCTTTCTTTAATATTTTTAGCTGAAGTATCCTCCAGTGAAAAAGAGGAAGATGTATTTATGGGAATGGTTTGCCCATCAGGTACCAACCCTGATGATTCTCCTTTATATGTCTTATGTTGTAACGATACCTGCAGTTTTACATGGACTGGAGCAGAGCACATTAACCAGGTCAGTTGTCTTACATTTCCCTATATTTATGCTGTCTTCAGGTTTTCTTTTTTCCCCTGTGACCATCACTAGAGTTAGAGTTTATAGCTTGGGATTGCAAGTCTAATATTTCATGTTACACTGAGTTATAAAATTCTCCAAAGAAAATTAATTTTTATTGAATTCCTAAATAGGCAGAGGAGTTGAGTCTTAATTATGGGATATCATGAAAATTAGAAATCTTGACTGGGTAGTATAATCCAATCCACAGCTCTTGATGTAAATTTTATGACGATAATCCTTTTCTTCTGGATGATGTAAATTGTTTTTGCCCTCCTGGGAATATTTGATTTGCCTCTGTCTAATGTCATTAAATGTGTATTCGCTGGACCTCTCTATGACTTTGTTTCCAGAGCATGTTAATTTTGCTCTGCTATCGTTGTGGTTGAATTGTTGTAGAAAATACCAGAAATAATTATGATGATAAGGCATACATATCACTTTTTAAGTATACTCTCTTAATTTAGGATATTTTTGAGTGTCGAACTTGTGGCTTGCTGGAGTCACTCTGTTGCTGCACGGAATGTGCAAGGGTTTGTCATAAAGGCCACGATTGCAAGTGAGTACAATCTCATTTACTCTAATACTGTAAACTGCTTGGATTCCTATTTCCGCGTGAAAATAATTTATGCCGAGTCATATTTTGTTTCATGGTTTAGAAAGCAGAGGTTTTATCAACTTGCCCTCTTTAAGCCAGTTTATGTGTTAAAACCTGGTTCTTGATTTAAAGTGTCCTTTGAGATAAATGTTTGTTCTTAAATAAAAGTAGGCTAATATGTACAGGAATGTGTGATCATACGTTGTGACTGGGATCAGGTTCATCTCTGGAGATGCAGCTACAGGATGGTTTTGCCTGTAGGCTCCAGCCAGAGCCTTAGGTGCCCTGTAGCAGGTTTAAGCAGCAGGAAATCGCAGTAGAGAATCATAGTGAGTGTTTGGCCTGTGCTTCATTTACATCATAAACTAAATGTAATAACCTTTCCATTCAGCAGCATACTTACCATGGCTAGTTTGTTCTCACAGGTTTAAGAAGCAGTAAAATGCCTGAGCACGAACATTCGCCGTGTGCCTCAAAGTCTCGTAGGGATGTCAGCTGTGACTGCTACAGACGCCTAGAGAACTATAGTTGAGGGAGTTGGTTTGTAAAAACCATCTCTTCTGGTTTAAAATAAATAATTATGTAGGACAGGTAGAAAATCATTACAGGCACTGTATTGACACTTTTTTATGATTTTTATTAAAAGAATTTTGGCTGCTTGTATTCTAATTTTAAACATCTAAAAGTGATCATCTTTCTTCGTTCATTGCTTACTATGTACACTCACAGTGAGAAGTACAGTGTGAGAACCTGTGGTGATGGTAGACAGGGTCATCCCTGTCCTCACAGAGTTGACAGTCCTGTCAGAGGACACAAGCAAGAAACATCTGCCCGTGAGGGTTTGAGGGCTCATTAGATGGACATAGGAAGGCCACTTAAACTGAATTGGGGCTGTGGGGAAATAGGGAAGACGTTCCAGAGGAAGCGACTGTACCCGAGTCGGTTATAACATACCCCTTCTCAGGAGAGTTTGGTGTTGCTGTGCAGACTTCATGCCACTAAGTAATCCTTCTTGTTATGTGTATTTTAAAAGTTGCACTTTGTATTTAAAAATTAACAGGAGTTTTGTTTGGTTTCAGTGAGTTATGCCTCTATAATTTCAATATAGACCTTTGTCTTTTTAAAAAAAATTTTGTACTTGTGTGTGAATTCTTTTTAGACTCAAACGGACGTCACCAACAGCCTATTGTGATTGTTGGGAGAAATGTAAATGTAAAACTCTAATTGCTGGTCAGAAATCTGCTCGTCTTGATCTGCTTTATCGCCTGCTCACTGCTACTAATCTGGTCACCCTGCCAAACAGCAGGCAAGTGGGCTTTTTGTGACATAAATTGGGTTGAAAAAGCACAGCACATCTGAGTAGTCTCTCCCCACCCCGCCCAGCACACACTTAGCCTCACAGCAGCGTTCTGTTTTGCAGAGGAGAGCACCTCTTGCTCTTCCTAGTGCAGACGGTCGCGAGGCAGACTGTGGAGCACTGCCAGTACCGACCTCCTCGAATCCGGGAGGATCGCAACCGAAAAACAGCCAATCCTGAAGGTGAGTAGATTTTACAGTTATGACACATACATACGAAAAGCAGATGTTTGTTTTTGTCTTACCCACAATTTCTTTTTCTCTTTAGACTCAGATATGCCCGATCATGATTTAGAGCCTCCACGGTTTGCCCAGCTTGCGCTGGAGCGTGTTCTGCAGGACTGGAATGCGTTAAAATCTATGATTATGTTTGGGTCCCAGGAGAATAAAGACCCGTATGTATTCTTTAATTTTTTCAAAGATTCACGTGTTTCCCATGTTAGTGTAGGCGATCACAGTGCGTTCTGTCTTCCTTCCCCGTCCAGCCTGAGTGCCAGCAGCAGGATAGGCCACCTTCTGCCGGAAGAGCAAGTGTACCTCAACCAGCAGAGCGGCGCCATTCGGCTGGACTGTTTCACTCACTGCCTCATAGTCAAGTGTACAGCAGACATCTTGGTGAGTGCTTTGAACGGTTACTTACAAGCACATGGAAAGGACGTTCTCCTACAATTTAACTAGTTACAACTAAGAAGTGCTCACAGCTACAATTAAGGGGAATGGAGTTTTGGGGGTGATTCCAGTGTCTCAGTTACCAGTAGAAGCTCTTTTCATTCTAAATAAATTCCTAAAATATGTGAAAAACACAACAATATAAAAATGTTAAGAGAATTGTTCAAAATTAATAGTAACTCAGCACAAACTCTTTTAAGTACTCCTTTTTTGCTGCGGAGTTAGAAAAGAATATAAAGTATAAAACCCAGTGCTGGTGAGGTTATGGTGAAAAGAACACCTGCACTGTGGGGTGGCGTGGCCAGTGGTCGTCCTCTTTTGGAAAACAACTTAGCAATGTCAAGAGTCATACAAGTATCACTGCCCACAGAACTGGTCCTCAGGAAATAATTTGTGATACAAGAAAGAGAAAATCATGTCACAGAATAATATAAAATTAAAAAATGGAAATATTTTATGGATCCAATAATGGTGGACTGATGAATCAAATTACAGTTAATCCACTTACTGAAATGTAATGTAGCAATTTAAAAATACGGGTTATTTTAAGTAACATTTTAAAAATCCAGAAAATAGCATGAATTGGGTCTTTTCTGTAATTAATACCTATATGGTAGACTATGCATAGAAATGAGACTAGAAAGTAATAATAATGGTTAAGTGAGAGGGATGGGATTATGAACTTACTAATGTAAATACTTGAGTCTACTTTGCTGCTTCAGTAAGCACCCTGAAATAAGTGGAACGTATTCTTCCTCGGACTTGACATATTTGTGTTGTCCTTCTAAGTAGTAATTGCTATGCATAGGACTATGGACTGAAAACAAGAAATCGGACATTTGAGACTTCTAGGTCAGGCACCGTGGTAGGTGTATGGCACAGATTAATCACCGGCTTTGTAAAAGTTTTGGTTAGATTTATTTTGAGACTGAAAAGGTGTTAGAACATATTTCATGAATGTCTAAACGTCCTTTAAGGTGTGTCAACATTAACAGAGTGGTTGTGATTTTTAAAGCTTCTAGACACTCTGCTAGGCACCCTCGTGAAAGAGCTCCAGAACAGACACACGCCTGGGCGCCGGGAAGAGGCCGCCGCTGTGACGGTGCGGTTTCTGCGCTCGGTGGCCAGAGTTTTCGTCATTCTTAGTGTGGAAATGGCTTCGTCCAAAAAGAAAAAGTAAGGCATTCTTTTTGATTTTGACTTTCAAAGCGTTCTGCATAATTTTTTTGTGAAAAAGATAATACTATGTATAGGAAAGGACTCATAAAAGATTCCAATATTGTCCTTTTTGCTTTAGCAACTTCATTCCGCAGCCAATTGGGAAATGCAAGCGCGTGTTCCAGGCGCTGCTGCCCTACGCTGTGGAGGAGCTGTGCAACGTGGCCGAGTCGCTGATAGTCCCCGTCCGCATGGGGATCGCGCGCCCCACCGCGCCTTTCACCCTGGCCAGCACCAGCATCGACGCCATGCAGGGCAGCGAGGAGCTGTTTTCAGTGGAGCCCCTGCCGCCGCGGCCCTCCTCCGACCAGACGAGCAGGTAAATCTCTGCCTGGTGACAGATGCTGGTTAATTCTTGCTCCGGAAGTAAACCTTCCCATCAGCATTCATCCGATGTACACGATCTTCTGTGTAATAAATAGTACTTTAAAAAAGGCACTTTAAAAATTATGCCTGTGTCTCCACATTTAACGACATACTTTGTGGGTTTTGTTTTTGGTTTGGGAAGGCCTTGTTTTTTATTGTGCCAATAAAGTAATCCGATAAGAAAGGTTACTTAAGACTTTCGTAGATGACATTACTTTCTGTTCTTTCTTACCTTTAAATAATAGCTGCTGGGAGGCCAAGTTGACGATTAAAAAGATAGAACTTTCTCTGTGTCCAAAGTTTTGGACTAGTGGGGCAAATTATATATAATCTGAATAACAGTCAGAATGATAGAGTTTTAAAATATTCTCTGCAACAGTATTAACTAGGATAGGGCTAAAACAGCTTAGTAATGAAATGTTTCTAGTTAAAAAAGTTACTTAAATTTCATTCAACTTTTCCTTTTTTTTAATTCTCACCCGAGGACATGCTTATTGGTTTTAGAGGACATGCTTATTGGTTTTAGAGGACATGCTTATTGGTTTTAGAGGGTTGGGGAACTGAGGGAGAAAAGCTTCGATGAGAGAGAGAGATGCATCAATTGGATACGTCTTGTACACGCCCCCACTGGGGGGCAAACCTGCAACCCAGTTACATGTTCTGACTGGAATCGAACCCGCGGCCTTTCTTTCAGTCTGCTAGATGACACTCCAGCCGACTGAGCCACATCGGCCAGGGCCATCTTTTTGGTTTATTTGATAGTTTTTGTCACCAGACTGTAAGCTCATTGAGTCAGAATATTTGGAACCTAAAAGTAAATGTTCTTTTGTATTTTATTTAGCACAGTGCTGCTCAGACTTCAGTATACATGCGAATCACTTGGGGTTTTATTTAAATCCAGAGGCTGATTTTGGAAGTCTAGGTGGAGCTTGAGATTCTATATTTCTTATGAACTGTCAGATAATCCCAAAGCTGCCCGTTTAGGGGCCACACTTTGGAGTCGCAAGATTCTAGAGATATGTTTTTTAATAATTAAAAAACCTTTTTTTCCATCACTATTTATCCCGCCCCTTCCCCAGTACCCTCCCCACCTCCGCACCCCCACAGCTACCATGCCGTTGTCCATGTCCATGTGTTCTTTCGCTCTAAGGCTCTAGAGCTCTTTAGAAAACACTTGTTTGTTTTATTTGGTTTTCTCAAGTCTGGTTTTCTTACTGTATGTATGAGTTACAATGTTTTTATACAGATCTTTAAGACCTAAAGACCCTTCTTCCTCTTCTGAACATCTGTGTGTTAATAAGGAAGGCCTGCTTTCATATTTGGACAGTTGCCACATCTTAGTCCCTGAATTTCATCGGGGTTGAGGTTCAGCGTGTGCTCTCTGGGTTTGTATTACTCCATATGCCAGTGTGTGTGCCCCAGCTCTTCTTTCATTGTCAGGTCTCATAGGATACCCTGGACTCCAAGTCCAGGCTCGTCTGTCAAAGCTCTCCCATAGGAGCCTGGTCAACTGATGTACTTCTAGGATTTGCTGAAAACTGTTAGAAATCAGGCTGTACATTCTCAGACTTGCCAGGTATACCCCACCGTCCAAAGGTCCTGCAGGTGAAATCCTCTTGGACTCGTGTGATGCTCCTGATTCTTACACCCTGTGAGGACCCCCCAGTTACTTAAGAGATATTCCCTTGTTAATTCTTTGTGCCCTTCCCTTGGTTTTATTTCAGAACATAAAATTTTAAACAGATTTTGGGATCATCTCATCTCAAAAGAGTGTCCATGAGCCTGTTCCTATTAAGCTTTTTTTTTTTTTTAATCCTCAGTGGAGGAAATTTTTTTTTATTGCTTTTGAGATGGGAAGAGGGAGAGGTGGTAAGAGAGAAAGAAACATCGATGTGAGAGAGAAACATGGACTGGTTTGCCTTCTCATACACACCCCAACCAGGGATGGAGCTGCAACCTTGGATGTGCCCTGACTGGGAGTCAGACCCACAAGCTACAGTCCTCTGGACAGCACTCCAGCCAGCTGAGGCACACTGGCCAGGCCCAGAGTTTTAACCTTTGTCACCTTGCCCTGCTTCTTAGTTTCTTTATTAAAGTATCGTGCACTCTTAAGCTCTCCTCTTTACTCCATTTCCCCTCGGTGTACTCTTAGGCCAATCTCTCATGTCTTTCCAGAAGGAGACCTCATTTCATAGTCGCCAGGTGGCAGTGCTGCTGTTTCAGACTGCTGGCAATACAGAAGTCCTTGATTATAATCCAGTACAACTAGTCCTTCATGTAGGGTGTATTTGACCAATGCTCCAGGCACATTTTAAATAAAACTTAAATGCTTGACCACTTTCTGGGATTTCTCTTGTGTTGAATGATAGATGGTATTTATCACTCCATTGAGTATAAATCCTTAAATTTAGTAGTTTTGCTTTTTCTGTTGTTTCCTCCCATCTTTTAAAACTCTTGTGTGCTTATTAAATAACCTGTATCTATTTTCTATGCCTCATATAATTGTACCTGAAATTTTGGCATGAACTAGGGACTTTCCTAAGTATTATAGGTGTTTACCTGTCTCAGTCTTCCCAATGACCGACAGGTACCATGATCAATCTCATTGTAAAATTGAGGAAACTGAGGCTCAGGTAACAAGGCCCCACAGCTGTTGAAGTTTAGAGATATTTAGAAATCTAGACAGGTATTTTCCTTTTCCCTGTTGTATTAGGCAGAGAATTAGACGGCAGAGTAAAGAGAGAAGCTGCTGCCTGGTGCATACTGAGAGTGTTGAGGCACCAGATTAACTAACACTGAAGTCCACACCACCGTAGCACAGATGGCAGCCCCAGACGCTCTTGAGCTCAGGCTTGTAGTTAGAAGTTCTCTGAAGAGGCCTTTTTCCTGTCCCTTCACCCTGCCATGGCTGATAGGGGTGAGGTCTCTTGAAATCTGTTGCCCTATCATGATTTATGTTTGGCTTCCTGTATTTGAAGGGGACAGAAGAGATGTACCTCTTCTGGATTTGTGTGATGTACTGTCCTATTTTGCTTAGACCCCAGGCTGTCTTCTGTGAAAACTGTGGCTCCTTTAAACCCCTCCAGCCCAAGGCACATGTTGATACGTGAAGGCAGAGTGTCTCAGTTGATGACTCTTCATGTGTAACTGATTTGATCTTGTTTTTCACAGCAGCTGAGGTAAGGAAAGAGCAGTGTAAACACCTAAAGGTCCTTTAACCTCTTTCAGACTGTGTTTTAAAATCTGTGAATAAAGGTAATTGTTCGGTCACAGGTGATTTGGTAACCACCTGCACGTTAAGCTGTACTCTGGTTCTCTCTCTTTTTTTATAATGGAGGCATCTGTCCTTTCTTGGCTGTTTCTCAGTCTGATTTTCAGGGAAGTGACATTCTTTTGTACCCCACCTTTCATTATAATTCTATTTTAACATCATACTTTTGAACCGATGTCTTTTCCCCGTTCACACCCAAGCAAGTCAAAGGTCAATGAGGTGGTGCAAGGTAGGTGATGTCAGGTGTCTTCAGGAGTGATTGTGTATAGTAAGCACACTTCATGAACGGTGGCGGCTGCTCTTGGAGCCCCAGAGGTTGAGGGTTGCCAGTGTTGAAAGCAACGGGAAAGGGAAAACCTCTCTTTAGAATATTTCAGTGGAAGAATTCATGAAAAGTATATGCACTAACACAGATTTGAAATGACTTGCTAAAAGTAAAAACAATTTGAGATTTATAAGTTAAATCTTTATGATAAAATAATTTTGGGGGGTTTATATTTTCTGAGAGACTATATTAATAATTACTAGTTTCCAAGAATTTTTCGGTCAGATTTTTAGAAGCATCCTAGGAAGTGAATCCCGTTGAGTGACACTGGATGTCAGAGGGGCGGCAGCCATGTGTGCCTCAGACCCCCTTTTCTTACAGCTCCAGCCAGTCTCAGTCATCCTACATCATCCGGAACCCACAGCAGAGGCGCATCAGCCAGTCCCAGCCTGTTCGGGGCAGAGATGAAGAGCAGGATGATATTGTTTCAGCAGATGTGGAAGAGGTAGTTTTAACGGTTTTAATGGTGGTAGATGAGAGGCTTTTATTTGGGAGGGAAGGAGGGAGGGGAGAGAGGTCACTGTGAGTTTTAGTAATAGTAGCTCGCTACTATTAAATGCATTTGTTACCAGATTTTTGCTGTGTGGTCTCATTTGTGGTTGTATATCTCTAAAAAATTCAATAGTTGCTTAATTTACTGGGTAATAGGAAATTGGAAACATAAACTTGTATTAAGGGTTAATAGAAAAGATACTTAATTGTAATGGTTTTAGTAGTTTTGGGCAATGTATTTGAAGTAGAATATTGCGTACATATTTTTTAGGTAAATTTTATAATGGTAGAAATTTTTAAAAACGTACACTCCACCCAATTGTTATGCTTCTGATTTTGAGGTTCTGCATATGGGCGATAATTATAAACTTTGAGATAGGTCAACAACATAATTTTCGGTAGCAAATTGTTACTAGCAAATGAAGAGTTCGATTCCCTTTATTTAGGGATCCTTGTGTTTTCATTTACTAATTGCTGTGGAGGAACATGGGCAGAGAAGTGGGTTCGTATGTGCTTTGCTTGCCTACAAATAAGATTCTGGTTCAGGTGGAGGTGGTGGAGGGTGTGGCTGGAGAAGAGGACCATCACGACGAACAGGAGGAGCACGGGGAGGAAAACGCCGAGGCCGAGGGGCAGCACGACGAGCACGACGAAGACGGTACGCGGGCCGTGTGAGAAGCGACTCAGTAGGAGCCGGCCAGGCCCCGGGCTGGCGGGCGAGACCAGTGCAGAGACCAGCCCCATTTGGTGTGGGGTGAGGAAGACAGGCACTGTGTTTTCTGCCAAGGGAGTCTGTAGCATCTTTTTCAAATGTTAGGAAATAACGTGGTGTGTGTATACTCATATATACAAGTACACATTTATAAATACATATATAAAATAATTTATCCTCTTCTCCCTCTTTACCATTTGGTTTGTCACTTCAGTTTTTTAAAGGCTTTTAGAAATTAAAATAATTATAACCAATATTATGAGACATTTGGAAATCAGAAGAAAACTGACCCACAGTGCCACCTGTGTACTCACAGTCTGTATTTTACTTA
Organism: Micronycteris hirsuta; assembly: GCA_004026765.1. NCBI lineage: Eukaryota > Metazoa > Chordata > Mammalia > Chiroptera > Phyllostomidae > Micronycteris > Micronycteris hirsuta. Next base: position 61,117 of record PVJI01002861.1, read on the forward strand.
CAGTTCTCCCCTGTACTGCCCCATTCCTGTGCAGATCTCAGATACTGCATGTCTGTATAGGAAAGTTTTGTGACTTTCTTTTTCACTTAAAATGGTCATTTTGGTCTTTTTGCTACACAGCCAACTTAACCATTTTTATCAGTAGCCATATGATAGACTTTTTTGGAACCAGCTTTCTTGCGGTATAACTGACATACAATAAATATATCATTTTGTATGTTTTGATATGTGTATATACCGTGAAATATGAAGACTAGACAATTTTAACTTCCTTCCCCTTTTGCAAGCCCAGTATGTAAAACAGATGAGAGTGAATCAGTGGACCTGGCCCAGGGTCCTCCTGCTCGACACTTTCATGGAGGGCTCTGCAGGGCAGATTTTGAATTGCTGTGTAAGGATCCACCGGGTACCGTAATTTACCTAGGCATCCTTTCCCTGCTAAGTAGGCAGTTACGCTCACCACAGTGTAGTTCTCGCTTCTCTCTGCCCTTTCTCCCCCTCCTACTTCCTTAGTTCCCTCCCTTACGGTATTCTGGCTTATAGGACCCAGTCTGGATCCCCAGTGAGTTTGTACTTCTTGTTTCTTATTTAAATGTGTCTGCTAGGGAGTGACATGGAACTGGACTTGTTAGCAGCAGCTGAAACAGAAAGTGACAGTGAAAGCAATCATAGCAACCAGGATAATGCTAGTGGGCGCAGAAGTGTTGTCACCGCAGCAACTGCCGGCTCCGAAGCGGGTATGTCACCTTCTCCCAGCAACTTCCGTCCCGATGCTGCGGCTGTGTGTGTGTTCAGCATGAGTTTGTCAGGCTGTGCTCTGTCTGCTAGGCACAGGGGTGACTCAACCTTTTTATAGTTTTGTCCTTTTTCCTTAGAGATGTTAGTAAAGAAGGTATTATTTTAATGACTTTTGTTTTTCTGGGTTTTTTTAAATGTATTTTGAGGTTCATTTAAAAGAGTTCTTTTGAAATTAAACTATTTTAGTGATGTGCTTGGTGCACTGTTGAATATAGCCTGCCATTCTATTTAATATATATGTTTTCCTGAATGAGGGGTTACACTGTAGTTTTAAGTATCAGCAAACTCACTATGGTTTTGGTTTTAAAAATTAAAAATTTAGGTGCAAGCAGTGTTCCTGCCTTCTTTTCTGAAGATGATTCACAGTCAAATGACTCGAGTGATTCCGATAGCAGCAGCAGTCAGAGTGATGACATAGAACAGGAGACCTTTATGCTTGACGAGCCCTTAGAGAGAACCACGAACAGCTCCCACGCCAACGGTGCTGCTCAGGCTCCGCGTTCCATGCAGTGGGCTGTCCGCAACACCCAGCATCAGCGGGCAGCCAGCACAGCCCCTTCCAGCACATCCACGCCAGCAGGCGAGTCTGAAAACTTGGTATTCCTAAGAGTGCTTAATAGGTATTTTTGAAAAGTATGCATGTTCATCTAGAGAACAAATAGTTTCATAATAGTTTTCTATTGTTTTGCTGAGGTCAAATATGAAAAGTTATTTATATAAGCTTATATATAGAAGGGTTTCTCAATTTTTGTAATATTACTACCTTAGGCTGAACAATTGTTTATAGTAATTGTGCATTGCAGGACGATTTGCTACATCCATTAGCATCCCCTCGCCCTGGTGTGACGACCAAAAATGTTGGCATATGTTGCCAAATGTCACTCTTGTGGGGGCAGTTGCAAAGTTGCCTCTGGTTGAGAACATATTAATTCTTGTCTCCCTCATCGTTCTCCTCCCTAAATTAGTGTGCCTTGGAGAAAGGTTTTTTGCCGTTACCACATTTGCAAAGACAATCAATCTTTTAGCTTTCTTAAATACATACAGTGCTTGAGAAACATCATTAGCCACTGACATTAGCTTATTGTGCTTGTCCTTTTTTCCTTACAGCAAGTTCAGCAGGCTTGATTTATATCGATCCTTCAAACTTACGCCGGAGTGGTACCATCAGCACGAGTGCCGCAGCTGCAGCAGCTGCGCTGGAAGCTAGCAATGCCAGCAGCTACTTAACATCTGCAAGCAGTTTAGCCAGGGCTTATAGCATTGTCATCAGACAAATCTCAGACTTGATGGGCCTTATTCCTAAGTATAATCACCTAGTGTACTCGCAGATTCCAGCAGCTGTGAAACTGACTTACCAAGATGCAGTAAACTTACAGGTATGAAACCACTGAAAAGTTACTCATTCAGATACACTTTCTGGCTGTCAATTATGAGAATTCCAGTATAATGGGAATGAAATGTTACAAATACTTAAATGTGTACACAATACTACTACAGTAAGTCCTCACTTAACGTTGTGGATAGGTTCTGTGACTTTAAGCAGAATGAAACAATTTTACTGTAGGCTAATTGATATAAATACGAGTTATGTTCCTACAGAATTACATCAATGAACTGACATTATTTGAGGACCTGCTGTATATCAAATTTAACTTTATTTGGGTAGTTTTAACTATTTCAGTTTGGTTTTCACAGTTTTAACTATTTTAGTTTGGTCTTCATAGAACTATGTAGAAGAAAAACTTATACCCACTTGGAACTGGATGGTCAGTATTATGGATTCTACTGAAGCTCAATTACGTTATGGTTCTGCATTAGCATCTGCTGGTGACCCGGGACATCCAAATCATCCTCTTCATGCTTCTCAGAATTCAGCGCGAAGAGAGAGGATGACCGCACGAGAAGAGGCTAGTTTACGGACCCTTGAAGGCAGACGGTATGAAAGTCTTCAGTAATGTTCATGTTTAGAAAGAACCCTTGTATTCCAGAAAGTTTTTTTACGTCAGACTTTGCTCTGTTGTCAAGGAGGGAGTAAACGCCTTATGTTACTACTTTTTAAGTTGTGTAGCTAAAGCAAAACAAATTAGTTACAGTCCAGGCTATTTTTTAAAAAAAATTCATTTGCATCATAGGAATCTAATACTAAATACGTGGTCATTTTTTGAAGGATATCTTATTATTTCCAAGACCCCCTGCCCCCCACTCCCCGCCCTTTCCCCCTTGAAAGGCATATAGTCACGGAAAGACTTATTTTGACCATGATTGACTACGACTGTAGTTTGTACTTGAAGGGGAAAGTCTGTATAATTACCAATGCTGCTCTGTGGTTTTTCAAATCACATTTCTTTTTCTACCTTCTCCAACCTGCTGAATCGTAAAGAACATTTCTTTGTGGATCTGTTGTGTTTTCTACTCAGTTACAAAATGGCCGTTTTCAGGACTAGGATCAGGTCGAACATCGGTCAGTAAAGCAGGGGCGGTGCTGTGCGGTGGAAGTGCCTGCACCTGGCGTCAGAGTCCTGGGCTTGGGCTCTCGCTCTGGCTCAGGCTGCACAGCCTTGTTGCTTGGGGGTCACAAAGGGGGAAAGACAGGAGTCTCGGAGACCGCCTAGGAAACTTAATGCGACCACAGCGGGGGCCTACAGGAGAGGTAATAGTTGCTGAACTAAAGTGGAGCAGTAAAGGTCAGGAACGGGAGAGAGCAGCTCTGAATTCATGGGAACAGAATTGAGGGCCTTGCTGAGGGATGGAGCAAATAGAAGCAGAAATTACTTTTAGATTTTTAGACTTCGATTTTGAATAATAGGGAAAATAAAGAGAAAATCCTAGAGGAGTGGAATGTACACACATACTTGCTTTTTGAACTTATTGAAAGCTGCAAGAGAGTGCCAAACTGAATGCTTGGCAGAGAGATCTGGAGCAAAGATAGGGTTTTGGAGGCATCAGCTTTCCTGCCCCAGGAAGCCTGCCCCACAAACACGCGCGCGCCACGTCTGCATTAGGCCAGTCTGCCTTGAAGAACGGTTTTGGTAAGATCTTCATGGTGACATGGTTCTTCCTTTTTCTCTCGCTCTAATCTAACAGCTTTATCAAGATACAGTTCACCCATTCAAAGTGTATAGTTCCATAGTTTTGAGTATATTCAGATCAGTGCACAACCACTACAATTAATTTTGGAATACTTGATGTCCACAAGAAACTCTATGCCTATTAGCAGTCATCCCTCCCATTTTCTCCTACCTTCCAGCCCTAAGCAACCACTGATTTCCTCCTTTCTGTCTCTGTAGATTGGCCTATTCTGGACATTGCATGTAGATGGAATCGTATATGTGGTCTTTTGTGTCTGGCTTCCTTTACTTAGCATGGCGGTTTTAAGGTTCATCCATGTTGTTATGCAAGAGCTGAGGCCTGAGAAAAACCTCAGCATACTGCTTGCCAGTTCCAAAGAAGTGACCCAGAGGACAGGCTGTGAAAGACCTGGGTTCGTTAGGAATTAACGTGTGCCCTGGTGGTGGCTGGCCAGTGGAGTTTTCTGCAACACAGGCTTTCCAGCACAGGGTTATACAGAGTACAGGAAACAAAACAGACAGGGCACGGGGAGGGAGGATGGGGGAGACACTTGCCGATATGCAAGCTGTGTGAGATCAAAACGCTAGCGGTTTTTCAGTTGTTTAGGGTCCAAGCTCACATCTATAAGCAGTTTCTCTTTGGCTGTTTTCTTGACCAGGGAGCTGGCCAGGCTTGGAAGGTCGGTCCTGCAGTCCACTTACAGATGGTGTTTACCATATTTTCACAGAACAACAGCTTGTTCTGTGAATATATGGCCTAAGAGCTTACTAGAAGTGCGAATTTTGGGGCCCTACCCCAGACCTACTGAAACTATCGGGGTGGGGCCAACTATCTGTTTACCAAGCCCCCAGGTGATTCTGATGGATGCTGAAGTTTGAGACCATTGTCTCAGGGGAGGCGTTCTGCTGGCCCAAGGATACTGGAATTCCTTTTCTGTAGGAAAGATCTAAAGCAGAGCCATGTCCTTAACGGGTTTTTATTTATGGATAGTCTTGAGTGCTTAATTTTGCATATTTATGATAGTGGCAAACTTCATGTTTGTGTTCTTTTTGTAAACACTCCCATTTCTTTTTATTTCTGTAGACGTGCCACATTGCTCAGTGCCCGCCAAGGAATGATGTCTGCTCGAGGGGACTTCCTGAATTATGCTCTGTCTCTCATGCGGTCTCATAATGATGAGCATTCTGATGTCCTTCCAGTTCTGGATGTTTGCTCACTGAAGCACGTAGCGTATGTTTTTCAAGCCCTTATATATTGGATTAAAGCAATGAATCAACAGACAACATTGGATACACCTCAACTGGAACGCAAAAGGTATCCATACTTGCCACGAGGTTGGTTTAAGAAATACTTACTTGCTCAGTGTGGTCTTCATTAGTACATTGTTGGTTCTGGAGTAAGGAGACTAGCATTGCAGAACATAAATAGTGCAGGAACATGCCGTGGAGGAAAGTGGGCTCGAATTTATCCAGCCTTTCACCATAGCTACTTCTCACTTGAAGCAGGGACACCCGAGAATTCAGTTAAGCTTTATGTTTGAGGTAGTTTGACCTGGTAGATCATGTTTTCTATTAGAATTTATGTAACCACTCACTGTTTCTTGGTGTGATTAGCTTTTTACTTCTGTTTAAGTCTACTTTGTAATGTGGTGCATTTGGCTGGTTAGTCTACCATTCCCAGAATCTGAAACTTTATCACAGTGTTTGAAATTGGTTAAATACTTAACAAACCTTTTCAGTGTTTTTGGCTTGTTTTCCATCATCTTTGCTTCTGTTCAGAGTAGGCAAATATTTCATGTAAAATGAATCATTTGTCTTTCTAAAGGACGCGAGAACTCTTGGAACTGGGTATTGACAATGAAGATTCAGAACATGAAAATGATGATGACACCAATCAAAGTTAGTGCACAGAACATCTGCTAGTCTGCTTCAAGCAATGGCTGCCTCAGTAGTTCCCCTGCAAGCTTTTTAACTTCATTATTTTCTGTCTGGGTGGGAATTTCTCTTTTCTTCTCTATGTCCCATTTCTCGCCTTTTCTGTCCATCTTTTCTTATACATTCCTGCATTATTTGCTTCATAAATAAGGATGATTAAAGGAATGTTATGAACTTTTCAACAGTTTTTTCTGCATAGTATTTGTATCCTATGCATTTCTTTCAGTTTGAGGTTTACCTTTACTCTTTAAGTGTGTAGGCATTACATTAAAATCTTAGCAGAATGTTTGTTAATTTTTTTAATAGAAAGTTTTCTTTTTTTAAATTAATAATTTCTTTATTTTTAGAAGAGGAGGGAGGGAGAAAGTGAGGGAGAGAAACATCAGTGTGTGGTTGCCTCTACATACCCCTAACTGGGGACCTGGCCTGCAACCCAGGCATGTGCTCTGACTGGGAATCAAACCAGAGATCCTTTGGTTCACAGCCCGTGCTCAATCGACTGAGCCACACCAGCCAGGGCTGTTTGTTAATATTGATGCGAAATAGATTTAGTCAAGAAAATGAGAAAAACTAATTATAACTCCAGAATATCAAACTCTGTAACAGTTAATGCAATAAAAAGAAAACATTCCACGCTCAGTAAATTTGGAGGATCTTCTATAGTCTATTTATATAGTTTTCAGCTATTATTTCAAGTGGAATAAAATTTTTTTAAAAATGGGGTAAGAGAGTCCCATGTGACTTTTATTATAAGCTAGAACTTTTAGTCAGCCCTGGAAAAGACAACTGACCTAACTGGTAGTTTTTGAGAACCCAAGCACCGGCTTACTAATGTTTTCACAGCACACTTTAAGCACTGCTCAAAGTTTAACACGAGTTATCAGGGTTCATAAGTGCCCAGAGAATTCTTCGTTTATCTTCTTATAAAGGAAGCAGAACTTACAAGTAAGCAAATGCTCAAATATCAGCCTCTGACCATCCCCTCTTTTTGGAGTCATGTGTGAGCCAGGTCCCAAGTATGCTCAGGAATCCACCTGTATTCAGATCTGAATCTCTAGAGAGATGATGGAGAGGCTGTGGGAAACTTCTGTTTAATATAAAATGGAGCAATATTTGTTACAGCCAATATTTTTTTGGCAAATTTTTATTGTTATTTAAAAGACAACATAAAATTTACCATTGTAATCTTTTTAAACTGCTAATATTTTAAATGATCACTTTTAAAATATTATCAAAATTTTGGACTATTAACTGGTTTTTGAGTGGCATTCAAATTTATAAAGTAGTAATGAGGATTTTGGATTGAGCAGATTAAGGTATTTTTTTTATCCTTTCCATTAATTAAATGATTTTTCTAAAAACCAAACATTTTATCTCTTTTTGTTTAGGTGCTGCTTTGAATGATAAGGATGATGACACTCTTCCTGCAGAAACTGGCCAAAACCATCCATTTTTCCGACGCTCGGATTCCATGACGTTTCTTGGGTGTATACCCCCAAATCCATTTGAAGTGCCTCTGGCTGAAGCCATCCCCTTGGCTGATCAGCCACATCTGTTGCAGGTAATGTAAATGAACTGATCTTGAGGTTTCTTTTCAGTTGACTTTATTTTTTTTTCCAAGTGTTCAATGTAACTAGAATATTTCTGCTAAAATTCCAGCCAAATGCTAGAAAAGAGGATCTTTTTGGCCGTCCGAGTCAGGGTCTCTATTCTTCATCTGCCAGTGGTGGGAAGTGCTTGATGGAGGTGACAGTGGATAGAAACTGCCTCGAGGTAAGACAGTAAAAGTCTTTGTACTACAGTATTTGCGAATGAGCACTTGTCCCCAGCACCCAGGTGTTTGGAAATGCATTCATTCAGAATGTTATATTTCCCCAAATAATGGTAGTAACGGAAAGTCCTGTGTTATGACAATAAGAGGAATTCCAGCTGTTTCATTAGCCTGTTTTGAGACAGACTTGCGCTACATCAGGTTACTTCGTCTGTGAAATGGCAGTTTCGTTATGTGTTCTCCCTACTTCACAGAGCTGATTGTGGTGATGCTCTTGAAAATTTGCTTATGTGTGTATATAAAGGTACGTATTTTATATATTTGAGCATGTATAATATTAGCTTGAAACTTCTTTTTGCATCTGGAATGAGAATAAATAACAGCAGTAATTGTTGAATAATTCTATTTCCTGGGCACTGTCTCAGTCTTTATAGCCATGTTGGGTAGAAAATATTGTTATCTTGATTTGGTGGGTAATAGAGGTTTGAGGAAGATTTCATAAATTTCATGTGGGAATGTCTATCGTTATATAGCTAGTTAAATAAAAGATCTAGATTTTAGATAACAGTCTGATTTGAGAGCCTAAAATTATACTTTACTGTTTCTCCAGTGAAAGAGTAATAACATGCTTAACACATTTCGTACCCCATAGAAGTCTCTAAGACATAGCCTGGGACCGCAGGTTTTTGGGCAAACTGCACGTTAATTAAATCATCTCGTGATGCGGTCCTTAACAGATGGCGTGCGAAACACGAGAAAACTCGTGAGCGGTACGAAAAGTGTTAAGAGCAGGGATAGAAGAAATTTAGTTGAATAGAATATTTTATTATCTAAATGATAAAGGGAAAGTTTGAAAGTGCAAAGGAGACTTAAGTAAACACAGATATACAAAAATTCTTTTAAAAGTTCTTGTTGGCTGTGGTGGTAAATGCACTGGAATGAGTGGTCAGTTTTTAAGTGTGTAACTTTTAAGTGTAAAAATTCATAGGTTCTTCCAACTAAAATGTCCTATGCTGCCAATTTGAAAAATGTAATGAACATGCAAAATCGGCAAAAAAAGGAAGGGGAAGAACAGAACATAGTGCCAGAAGAAGCCGAGAGTTCGAAACCAGGGCCGTCTGCTCACGATCTTGCTGCGCAGCTGAAAAGTAGCTTACTGGCTGAAATAGGGCTGACCGAAAGCGAAGGGCCGCCTCTTACATCTTTCAGGTATTTATCAAGTGAAGATAGTTTTTCCGTTGTGTTACTTTTAGGCTATTATATAATTGTTGTAAGAACTTTTATTTAGATATTTTATCGTTTTATTTCTATATAATAAAATTAAATGTTATTTTTGTGTTCTCATAGGTTATAAGCGGATACTTAAATAATAAATACGGATTTTAGGTTTTTTTTGTGACTGTTGTCATTGATTGGCATTATAATTTTCTCCTTACTATTGAGGAAGTTCTAACACCGTGTTTTTAATGTTTAGTACTGAGTTAAAGTGTATATATATATCTCTCTGTCAAATAGCCAATTATAGATTTGTTATCAGCAGCTCAGCTAAGGTGGGGGGAATCAGAGTAACTAAAAAGAGGTTTCTGGATTTGTAGCTGTCATACTCACTCAGGCCGCTTTGCCAGGTCCACAGTTGGTAATTCTCTTTCTAGAGGTAGATTCTTCGCTTTGCCAGTATACACTGTGGCACAGTATGGCTCATCACCAAATGATTTGTAGAGTATCTGCTTCACGCTCTGCTTTTTGCTTATATAATGTCAGATTATATTTTTGCTTAGGAGGAATTAAAGCTGGTTTAGGAAATTCTATATACTATACATGGTCTAAAACCGTAAAAGGCAAGGAAGAATTACGGACTGGGTGGCCCAAGTGTCCTAGAGACAGCTTGGTGTGAGCTGAGGTGGGTAGAATGGGGAGAAGCAGTTAGATCGATGGAGAGAACGAGGGGCAGGGAGACGAGTCGGAAAGCTGTTGTTAGTTCTGTGTTAGTGGCCGGGGGGTGGGGCTAGAGTAGAATATTGCCTTTTGGGGTAGAAAGGAAATCATGGAAAGGAAGAGAAGCTCCGCAGGACTCGACCACTCTGGAGGAACTGGGGGAAGAAAAATTAGACTTGGTTCTGTGGACGTGCAGTAGGGAAGCAGATGTTACTACTGGAAGAAGTCAGGAGGCAACATCATTGTAGCGAGAGGCCATACTCAGTTTTACCGTTTTGACTTTGAGTATCATTGGAGCGGTTATATCAGTGCAGTGGAAATTCTGGTTTATTGTGAAAATGTGAAGTAGAGAGGGGTCTGGGAGTCACCTAGATGGTACGTCACCCAGACGTACTTGAAGGAGAGGAAGTCAAATGACAGATGAAGACATGAGGCAGCCTGGCTGTATATATCGTTACATAAAGGACAGAGGGGAAAATGGAGTAAAAATGAAATGTCCTGCGAGGAATGAGTAGCTCTAGAAAGTTCTCCACTAGAGAAGATGTGGTTTGAAGTATTTAAAACCCCAGAAAATTAAAAGACCAAGTAAATGACTGTTGCTGGCCGAAAGTCAGAAAGTTTCAGAGCTGGCTGAATGGCTCTCCACGCCCCCCTCTCCCCCAGGCCGCAGTGCAGCTTCATGGGCATGGCCATCTCCCACGACATGCTGCTGGGGCGCTGGCGGCTGTCGCTGGAGCTCTTCGGCAGGGTGTTCATGGAAGACGTGGGAGCAGAGCCTGGATCGGTATGTGTGCTCAGCACTTTAAATTCTACTTTGTCTGTAAGAACGTATTTCAGAGAATAACTCTGTCATGCATTTTTTTTAAGATCCTAACCGAATTGGGTGGTTTTGAGGTAAAAGAATCAAAATTCCGTAGAGAAATGGAAAAACTGAGAAATCAGCAGTCAAGAGATTTATCACTAGAGGTAAAGGTATTCAGATTTTCTTATACTATACATATGGTATGCCATTTATATGAAGTATAAAAGCAAAAATTAAATATCTTGTTTAGGGATATGTGCTGTATAACCAAAGTTTGAAGAAAATAAATGGTAATTACCAAACTTAGAGTAGTGGCTCTCTCTGGCAGGTAGTTTCCGAGCATCCTCTAGGGATGATCAATGAGTTTTGTTTAAGTATCATTATGAACACATGGATTTAAATGTCTTTGATGTGTCTCATGTCATTGAGGATATTACTCCAATTGATGCTGAGATTGTCTCTTTTTTGGCTAGTAGGAGTCCAGTTCCCTTTTGGCTCCTGAGTCCTTTTGACATGACTCCAATAATATTTCATAACTTCCTTAGTTTTTGGTATGTCTCATCAAGTATATTTCCTGTCACAGACCTACTTAGGTCAGCCATTTCTTCAAGAAGCCCTTGTTCCTTTTAGTAGGGAATTGTATTCTGACTTTATAATCTAATCTGGGTTGCTCACTGCCTCCTAGATTGGTTGTTGCATCTAGGCTTTTTTAGTGGAAAGAGGTAGGACATGCTCCTTATAAAAAAAAAAAAGGAGAAAAAGAAGAAGAAGAAAATTACCTCAGAAGTTCATACTGATAATCTCAATCAAATTGCAGATGAAGGACCACAAGGTTCTTTTGTTTATTTTCACCTTAGTCTTTATCTCCTTTCTTCCAAACTGAATATCCAAATTCCCAACAATGCTAATCAAACCCCTTACTTGCTTTTGTCCCACAGCACACACACACCAGTCTTAGATCATAATGTCAACACTACCACAAAAGGATTGTTGGAAATAGCTTAAGATTTGCAGCTTTTTGTCTGTAGAGTGTATTCAGTTGGAGATGTATGGTCATGTTACTTTATTTTAAAGTTAATTGAAATAATTTGTATCCATGTAGTTTTTGCTACTATCTCCATAAAATAGGACATTTTGTTTCATTTTGCTTTCAGTTTTTAGGGATTACTTTTTCCTTTTTTTAAATTTAGTTCTTTTACTTCCTAATTAATGTAAAATACCTAGTGTTGCAAGGTCAATTACACAAAGAAGATGTATGTATTCGGAGAACTCTAGTTTCCATTCCTATTGCTGTTTCTTTACAATGTACTCCACCCTTCAGGCCTTTCTTTTGTTGTTTCATTTTGTTTTCCTTTTAAATTATATTTTATTGATTATGCTGTTACAGTTGTCCCACATTTCCCCCCTTCACCCCTCTCTTACTAGCACCCCCCATTCCCTCAGGCGATCTCTACTCCTTTGTTTATATACATGAGTCATGCTTGTAAGTTCTTTGGCTACTCCATTTCCCACACTGCACTTTACATTCCCATGGCTGTTCTGTAACTACCTGTTTGTACTTAACCCCCTCCCATCTGTCAGCCATCAAAGTGCTCTCTGTATCCATGATTCTGTCTCTGTTCTTCTTGTTTGCTTAGTGTGTTATTTATATTTAGATTCAACTGTTGACAGGTATGTGTTTATTATTACCATTTTGTTGTTCACACTTTTCATCTTTTTTTTTAAACAACTCCCTTCAGTATTTCATATAATAATGGTGTGGTGATGATGAACTCCTTTAGTATTTTCTTGTCTGGGAAGCTTCTTACCTGCCCTTCAATTCTAAAAGATATCTTTGCTGGGTAGAGCAGGCTTTTCATACTTTGAATATTTCTTGCCAATACCTTCTAGCCTGCAAAGTCTTTTTTGAGAAGTCAGCTGACAGTCTTATGGGAACTCCCATGTAGGTAACTAACTTCTTCTCTTCCTGTTTTTAAGATTCTCTCTTTGCATTTAAGCTTTGGCATTTTAATTATGATGTGTTTTAGAGTGAGCCTGTTTGCATCCATCTCGTTTGAGACTCGCTGTGCTTCCTAGACTTCCATTCTATTTCCTTCACCAAATTAGGGAAGTTTTCTTTCATTTTTTTTTCAAACAGATTTCCAGTTTCTTGCTCTTTCTCTTCTCTTTCTGGCATCCCTGTGATGTTGAAACACTTGAAGTTGTCCCAGTGCCTGCATACACTATCTTTGTTTTTTGGACTCTTTTTCTTCTTGTTTTTTTTTTTTTAAGATTTTATTTATTTAGATTTAGAGAGAGGGGAAGAGAGGGAGAAAGAGAGGGCAATAAACACCAATATGTGGTTACCTATCACTCGCCCTGTACTGGGGACCTGGCCCGCAACCCAGGCATGTACCTCCGACTGGGAATTGAACCAGAGACCCTTTGGTTCCCAGGCTGGCACTCAATCCACTGAGCCACACCAGCCAGGACTCTTCTTGTGGTTCTTAATTGGTTGTTTTTGCTTCCTTATGTTCCAAATCACTGATTTGATTCTCGACCTCATCCACTCTACTTTTGTTTCCCTGTAAATTGTTCTTTATTTCAATTAGTTTATCCTTCGTTTCTGACTGGATCTTTTGTGTGCTGTTGAGGTCCTCATTAAGTTCCTCGAATAACCTTATAACCAGTGTTTTGAATTGTGCATCTGATAGATTGCTCATTTCCATTTTGTTTAGTTCTTTTTCTGGAGTTTTAATCTGTTCTTTCTTTTGGGCCACATTTCTTTGTCTCCTCATTTTGGCAGCCTCCCTGTGTTTGTTTCTATGTGTTAGGTAGAGCTGCTGTGGCTCTCGGTCTTGGTAGTGTGGCCTAATGTAGTAGGTGTCTGGTAGGGTCCAGTGGCACAGCCTCCCCATCACTCAAGCTGATTACTTGAGGTGTGCGCTTTGAAACATAAAACATTATGTCTTATGTTTAGAATGTTGTTTATTTGGAATTTATAAGTTTCTGAGAACTCAGATCACTTTGTAATGATTTAAATTGTCAAGAAAAAGCTAAACTTAGATTTTCAGATTTTCCACAGAAAATTTCCAGGGTGGTTTCCAACACTGAAGTCACTATTTTCTCATATGTTTCACTAGGTCGATCGGGATCGCGATCTTCTTATTCAGCAGACCATGAGGCAGCTTAATAATCACTTTGGTCGGAGGTGTGCTACAACACCGATGGCTGTGCACAGAGTGAAAGTCACATTTAAGGATGAGCCAGGAGAGGGCAGCGGTGTAGCGCGGAGTTTTTACACAGCCATTGCGCAAGCCTTTTTGTCAAATGAAAAATTGCCAAATCTAGATTGCATCCAAAATGCCAACAAAGGCACTCATACAAGTGAGTACTCTACAGATAACAGGTATCATACAAATCTTTCCTTGTTTGATTGAAATAATGATAGTCATGGTTATAGATATACTTTCATTCTAGATTATGATTTAATCTTGTTTAAAGTACTCTGATCCACAGATTAGCACTTTGCTCTTTTACTGCCACATTTATTTTCCTTAATCTTTATGTTTCTGAGTTTCTCATCTCAGTTGTTACCAGTTTGGGAGTGGAGTTTGTAAGATCCATGGCAATATAAACATTCACCAAGCCAACTTCAGTATTTTCCACTCCTGTGTTATATTTGTACAGATACCTGAGAAGAAAATACTGTTCTCTAGAGCAGTGCTATTAAAAGTATGATTTGCAGAGCTGCTACTGATTCCCAATGGGATAATGGCCTGCAACCAAATGTAAATTGGTTAATGATATGTCACTAGCCTCACTGTTTAATAGAGCAAGACTTTTTCGATAGTAAGATTTCTGATGACATTCTAGTGCAACCTTTTTACCTACTTTGGGGATCAACACTTTAGGATTAGAACTCTTGCCTAATCTTTAGGATTATAATCAGCAAAGTAAAATGTGTGTGAAAATTACAAAAGCCTTAAATAGGTGATAATTGGCGATTGATGTAAAGTAGGGGCAGAGTTAAAGTAATTGAGGGAGAAGGAATTAACAAGAAAATCCTGTATTTTACCTTGGTTCTCAAATGTTTTGGTTCTCAGAAATTCGGTTCTTGACCAAGTTGTTCATGGGAAAGAATGTTTCCAACAAAACTTTGGGTCTTGATTCTATACCAGCAGTCCTTTCATGGTGATACTTGTGTGATCAGTCACACATTTCTCAGGTGACAAAGATGATTCAGTTTTCGAACAAATTGCTCCTCAAACAGTTTTCCGGAACAAATTAAGTCGAGAACCCAGGTTCCACTGTATTTTATTGCGCTTCTGTAAAACCACTACCTCTAAAAGGACTGAGGATGCGTGAGCTCTAAAAAGGATTGAGTATGAAAAGATGGGGTGTGTACCCCCAGCCTTACATCATTCATTTCACCATTTGACTTTCTTTAGTCTTAAAACCAAGTACTAATAATAGAGAAGAGATTCAAGTATGGTTCTAATTCTGTAAGAAATCTCAGCATTATTCATGATGAAAGTAACATAACCCCAGTTGCTACATACTTACTGTTCCGCAGCTTTGACATGACAAGGGGAAAATTCATTAAACAAACACTGAGTGAACATCCATTACATGCTCGATACATTAGGGAAAGAGAGAGAGAGAGGCACTAACAGAGGGTAAAGAAGATGACCTGAGGCTGTCCTGTCTTACTGGGTTTGGTCTTGTCCTCATGTTGACTTTAACGTAGTTGTATTTACATTCATGTAAACAAAGTGTATTTCCCGTTTTCTTCCAGGTTTAATGCAGAGATTAAGGAACAGAGGAGAGCGGGACCGGGAAAGGGAGAGAGAGAGGGAAATGAGGAGGAGTAGTGGCTTGCGAGCAGGTTCTCGGAGAGATCGGGACAGGTAAGATAATTTCGTAGCTTTTCTTGAATTCTGCCTTTTTGGATGAGTTGAAGGTAGGCCTGTAAATAAAAGAATCTCAATTATGGGTGATTTTTTAGAAAATGAAAGTTAATATTTGCATATATACATAATAACTAAAAATAGTCTAACCAACTGTTACTAAAATGTTCTGCTTTAAAAACTCAAGGGCATTTGAATTATATTTGCTTTTTATTTATCCCTCTCAAGTTCTCAATTTTTTGAAACTTTTATTAACTTCATAACATTCTTAAGTTTGTCTTAAAATTATAAATGTGGCAATTGTTATTTAAACCTTTTAATTTTTTTCCTGTAAGAATGATTGGCATTTTACTTTTGACTAAAACCTCTAGGAATTATGGGTAGGCTCTTGATTATGGTATTTTAAGGGCCTACTCCCTTAGAATCAAATTGAACTATGCATCGTGAATATGTAGATAATCTCTATTTCCCAACTGTCATCTGTTTAGGCGTTTGACCACCTTGGTGTGCCATACCTGGACCAACCTCTATGCTCTGGTCTCTAACGTCATCACTAGTTGTGCTGATACTTTCATTTTGCACACAGAAGAAATGAAGTCATAATAGCTTTGTTCTTCTTTCAGAGACTTTAGAAGACAGCTTTCCATCGACACTAGACCCTTTAGGCCAGCCTCTGAAGGGAACCCTAGTGATGACCCTGATCCTCTGCCAGCACATCGTCAGGCACTTGGAGAAAGACTTTATCCCCGCGTGCAAGCAATGCAACCAGTATGTACAGTGCACTTAGCTGCCACCTAACTGGCTGTGCAACATTTTTGTTTCTGAATTAAAGTTGTTATTTTTAGAAAGTTGTCTGCTCCTTGCAAGCCATGTGGTTGAAGACTGTGGTAAGAAAGAAGCTTAGGAGGGAACGTGTTTGCTGGAGGGTAACTGTGTATAGCTTGAAGTCTGTTTGATTTTCCCACCTATGCTGCCTTGGCATTCTACCTGTGCTAAAAAAATTCTCTGTCCATTGTATTTATTTGTACCCGTATTTGCATAAATTATTGTTACAAAGCAGATTTTTATATGTTACCAACCTGTAGCTAGAATACATTGCAAATATTGTACTTCACTGCTGATAAGCATTGCAAGATTTTTATTTTGAATGTTCTGTCAGAGGTTTCTTTCATAATATGAAACAAACTGGTTGTGATTTTTGTCTGTCTTTATACGTAACTATATGTATATGATATAGCAGAAGAATAATAAAACTGAGAAACCCAATTATATTTCTTTCATTAAATCCTTAGCCTTTAGTATAGGCATCTTTTTCTCTCTCCTTCCTCCTTCACGTCTTCTAACCCCTCTCTTTTTTTTCTAACCTAAATGAAAGAAATGTTTCTGGCTCCCTGATAGGAAATAAAAACGTGAAAATTGATTATTTGTATGTTTACTCGTGAATATCAAAAGCATTACAAAAAGGCTTGCCACACAAATATTAAATACGCTTTAACAAGACTGTGCTAGTGCATGGACCATTCATTCCTTACCGAAGTCCTCTGTAATTGAACTTCTAGTTTAATCAAATACCCTATTGGTTAGGAAATTTCTGAATTATTATGTAAGTTTCTTACACGTTTTTTCTTTTTTGTGGTTAGGGGTAAGATTGATGTAGACAAGAGGTTTCAGAGAGTAGGGGCAATTAACATTTATTCATCATTTACAGGCATTTGCAAGTAAAATCACTGGCATGTTGTTGGAATTATCCCCAGCCCAGTTGCTTCTCCTTCTAGCAAGTGAAGACTCTCTGAGAGCAAGAGTGGACGAGGCCATGGAGCTCATTATTGCGCATGGACGGTAATGTGTACAGTTGGGAAGGCATTTCCGTTTCGGCATCGGCTACTTTATTAGGAGGATATGGATGCCACCATATCTTAGAATTTATACTACACAGCACAAGACTTCAAATGGCTTTTTAAGAGATGGCTTAAAATCCACGATTGAAACAGCTGAGTTTAAAACATATTATAAAGAGTTTTAGCAGTCCCTTATGTACCTGATATTTAGAAATTGTAAGAAATACATCTCAAATTATCCATCAGGAATGGATAATTTCCGCATGGCAGAAACCAAAAACCTCAAGGAATTGTGGTGTAATCATTTAGGCCTCCTGATTTATCTTAATCCATGCAAGTTTTTGCTTTCTCATTGTGTAATATATTTGTTTCAATATAAAAGTTTTATTTTAAATTTGTAACATAATATATTACTTACCCTTCTTCTTCCAAGCTGACAAATGACATTAGGAAGATATGCCTTCTCTCCTGGGGCTACTCTGATAACCAGTTTGAGGCTTTGATGTGTTTGTTATTTTATAAGATGAAAATCCTTTTTCTTCTAGTCATGAGGAACTTAGAGTACAGGTGGAAAGCAGACAGGCTAAGCACTGGAACTAATAGTCACTTCCCGTTTCAGAGATTTTGAGTGGACCAAGCCAAAGACTACTGCTAGAAGTTTTTCTTTGCTGTTACTATTTTCCTTCTAGACTTTGTGTGCTATTGTGTCCTCCTCTGTATCTCTGGAGGTGTTAGCACACTAATGCAGCTCAGACTACTATAGAAAAAGTTGAGAGGATATAGATATTTGATAAGAGTTTTTGTAAATATATGTAAGGTTTGCAATTCAGTAGTGTTTTCTATGTAATGCAAATAATATATAATATTGACTGCTTTCTTCACCTAATTTTATGGAGTGAATAGTAAAGTTACTAGTATTCTGGAATAATACACTAAAGAATTTAATTCCATCTAATGAACAGACTGAACTAACAAGCAAAACAGAGACAGACTCATAGATGGAGAGCAGGGGACAGCTCTGGAGGAGAGATGGGGGTAGGGGGATGGAGCAAAAAGGAAGAAGGACCCATGGACAACAACAGTGGTGATTGTCGGGGGTGGCATAAGAGGGATAAATGGTAATGGAAAAAATACAACACAAAAGAAATAAAATAAAAAAAAATTAATTCCTACTGTAATTATTTTCTGAACATTTTCCTGTTCTTCACAATGCTCCCCCAAGTGTAAGTTTCAGCACCCCTATGAAGACCACATTGATTCTGTCTTAGACTTTAGCTGATTATCTTGAATCCTAGATGGAACGTCTAGTGCTTTTTTTGTATGTATTACTGACTTCTCTGCATTAAGACTAATAAGTGCCCGGATATTTATTTACTTAAAATCTTAAATGCATCTATAAAGTCTTATAAATTTGAATTCAAATGTTTTTTCTACACTAAATTTGAGACGTTTCAGTTATCTGGAATGTGAAAGGCTTTTTATTTGTTTTTAGGGAAAATGGAGCTGATAGTATCCTGGATCTTGGATTATTAGACTCCTCAGAAAAGGTACAGGTAAGAGATACTTTGTACATGTGCTAGTAATGAGCACTTGGAATCTGAATTACAGAAAGGGAGGAAAGTCATATTTATGAAGAAATTATGCCTTTATAAGTAAAATGCTTGGTTATAGTAGGAAAAAAAACGAAGATAGATGTCATATACAGATTCAGGTAAGAAGATTGGTGTTAATTAGGGCTCAGTGTAACCCTGCTCACTGGCTGCCTCCATTTGAGCACAGCTTGAGTTATAAGCTTTAATTTAGAGATGTTGTGAATTAATAGCAGAGAAGGAGAGGCAATATGGAATCCTAGAGCTTCTTCCTCAAAGAAGTGGTGAGTGTCAAGGACGCAGACAGAATGTGACAGATAGTATGGCAGTTAGAAAGGCTTTTCAGTGCTTGGTGCATTTCATTCTTAAGCTACCTGAGAACTTCACTGTCAGCCAAGATGGAGCAAAACCAGTATCTTATCTCTCTCACTGCTTACAACTAAAAACTCTGGACAAAATGCAAAATAGAATTGCCTGGGGATCCTGGAAAGTAAACAGCAGCACACAGATTGGAGAGGAAAATCAAAACGTGAAAAACAGTTGGTATGGCATTGTTTGAAGGAGGGGAGAGCAAAGCTGACCACTGTCACTCTATCTTAGCTGGAAGGTAGAGCAAAGGCTTTGAGAGCTAACCGATAGTATAGAACACTGTCCGAGTCCAAGACAACCTCAAGAGGTAAATGTGCAGAACAGGCCCTTGACAGTACAATAATAAAAGGCTTTGGGACTTAATTGGTGTTAGAACCACTGCACACAGAAGGTGCCACTTCCAGTCTGAAGCTAACCTGGTTGATTGCCTACTGAAGCCAAAGCATCAGCGTTCCCTAACAAGACCCCAGCTTTCACAACTTAATATTCGAAGTCCAGGATACACTCCAAAATTACTCAACATACAAAGAACCAGGAATTATCAAAGACTTTAAAACACCAAGGAATAACAAGACAGAGGTTCTAAGGAGAGAAACAGAAACTTTACAGGAGAACGAAAAGAAAATTTCAGAATTAAAAGTACAATGTGTGAAAAAAAATGCACCGGATAGGTCAGTCACAGAACGAAGACGACAGCAAAGTGTCAGTCGGTTTGAGGAGAGTTAGAAGTTACCCATTCTGAAAAACGGATTTCACACAGAACTCTTTCATGAATGATTAACTATTCATATCATTGGAGTACCCAGAAAAGAGTGCTTGCAATAGAAAAAATATTTGAAGAAATAATAGCTGAAACTTCCCAAATTTGATGCAAGACAGATTTATCGATTGAAAAAGGGTAGTGAACTGTAAATAGGATAAACTGAAAGAGAACCATGTCCAAACACATTATAGTCAAACTGCTTTTGTAAAACCAAAGAGTCAGCATTGCCTTACATGGAGATTAACAGTGATTTGAAAGACTGGATTTCTTATAAAAAACTGATGCAGAAGACAATGGAACATCCTAAAATGCTTTAAGAATTATCAATCCAGAATTCTACATCCAGTGAAAATATCTGTAAGGAATTAAGGTGAAGGGGGCTACCAGAGTTTCATTAAGTGGTTTAATTTACAAGAACAGAGAATTTACAGACCTAACATGGCATAAGCTTTGTAATCTCAGTTTTTAAAGGATGAATTACAAAGTTTGCCTTTAGTATGTTATACACATACGTTTAAATATGAATGTTGGTCTGCTTACCAGACTTCACTTTGAATGGCTTTAGTTCATATGTTTTGTTTTTAAAGTTAATCTTGGGACTCAATTTCTGATACTGTCATTAGGAAAACCGAAAGCGTCACGGCTCCAGTCGGAGCGTGGTGGACATGGACCTAGATGATACGGACGACGGTGACGACAACGCCCCTCTGTTCCACCAACCCGGAAAACGAGGGTTTTACACTCCACGGCCTGGCAAAAACACAGAAGCACGGTTGAATTGTTTCCGAAACATTGGCAGGTAAAGTACTCCTAATCCTGTATTTCAGGTTTTTAAAAATTTCAGTTAATCAGACTTTGTAAAATACATTAGTTTTAAAAATATGTATATGTTCAAATCCATACTGATGAGAAATGACTCTATAGAAAGTTTCTCAGAATATGTATGTATATGGTATATGTATGTGAGGGGTTATGCATGTTCTTGAATTGTTTTTGAATTTAAATATTTTCCTGTTTTTGTTTTTAGGATTCTTGGACTATGTCTGTTACAGAATGAACTATGCCCTATCACATTGAACAGACATGTGATTAAAGTGTTGCTTGGTAGAAAAGTAAGTGATTTTAAGGAACTGAACTGTTCTTAAAATTGCAAAAATTGTCTTTTGTAAAATAATTATATGCTAGCATACTGTTAATGGCATTATTTTAATATTAAAATTTAAAGCATGATAGCCATTGTAAATCATTTTCAAGCATTTTCTTTAATCAAACCCACTATTGTTTTCTATTAATACAGCAGTGTTGTATTATGATACATGTATTATTCTTTAAAAAAACACAAACACTGACCCTACTGAATTCTTAGCTTCAGAGATCAGACAAGAGGCATTCAGGGCGATATGGCTGTAGACTGACCCGACTGAATTTTTTTAATTTAATTTTTTAAAGATTTTATTTATTTTTAGAGGGGGGGGAGGGAAAGAGAAGGAGAGGGAAACATCAATGTGTGGTTGCCTCTCACATGGCCCCCACTGGGGACCTGGCCTGCAACCCAGGCATGTGCCCTGACTGGGAATTGAATCAGCAACCCTTTGGTTTGCACGCTGGTGCTCATTCCACTGAGCCGTACCAGCTAGGGCTCTATTGAATTCTTAAAAGTAGTCTAGCTATAAAACGTTCTTGTGCAAAGAAGAACTGGAATTAAAGTTTAGCATCATACAAGTGTTGCTATGTCTAGCCCTTAACGAGTTTACAAGGTTTATGGGAAAGATATGGACTTAAATAGATCTCAAGTTAAACCCAATGATGTGCTCTTTAGCAAGTTAACTGAATTCCTTTGAGCATCAGGTTTATCATGAATTAGTAATCTATATTTTATAATTATTGTCAAGATTAACAGGATGCATATTTACTTTAGGACTAGTTGCTCAGTTAGCATAATCATTGTTTAATAATTAGTGCTGGTTTTTGCAAATATATTATTTTGGAACTTAAGAAAATTACACGTCGGCTTTGAATTTTTTCAAAATATTCTTGAAACATTTTGAAAAAATATTTGAATACTTTTCATACTTTAAAAATTAAATGTGCTTTCAGAACCAAAAATTTATTAAATGTTTTCTCTTTAAATCAGTTGTATGTAGTGGAAGATTATTTTTCATCAGTATTTCTTCAAATTATTCTTTATCATAGTTTTCAGTTTACTAATGAATCCAGTAAAGATACTTCTTTCATAATTTTTGTATGATTACTTTCTTAGGTCAATTGGCATGATTTTGCTTTTTTTGATCCTGTGATGTATGAGAGTTTGCGGCAACTTATCCTTGCTTCTCAGAGTTCCGATGCTGATGCTGTTTTCTCAGCAATGGACCTGGCATTTGCAATTGACCTGTGTAAAGAAGAGGGTGGAGGACAGGTAAAGCAATTATGTAGTTTTCTGATTCTGGCAAGAAAATTTGGTTTTACTCTGTTGTGCTTGTCTTATGTAAAAACAATTTAGATAGGAGCCAAGAAAGAAAGAAAGAAAGACATAAACAAATACAGAGAAAAAAGTACAGATTAACAAAGTGAGAGGGAGGGGGCAGGGGAGAGAAAACAGAGATTGAGAATCAGAAATTTTTTGTACTCATTTAGGCCAGAGGTTTGTATCTCTTAGATATTTGACAGATACAGAATCGTCTTTACATTTAAAAATTTAGGAAGTTGTTTTATGAACTGTTAAGCAAGCTTTTTAAATGGCACTGCTCAATTTTTCACAGGTTGAGCTTATCCCTAATGGTGTAAACATCCCAGTGACTCCCCAGAATGTGTACGAGTACGTGCGGAAATACGCAGAGCACAGAATGTTGGTGGTTGCAGAACAGCCGTTGCATGTGAGTGTTTTCTAACAAGGGGTATTTGGTCTGAAAGGCTGTGTGTTCGTCCTGCACGGTAAACTAGTTCACAGCATACTCAGCTTGCCTATGAAAGGTGAACATTTTAAACCAGAGTAAATTTATTTATAATGTAAATTACACCTAAATCCAGGCCTATTACTCACTTTCTTTAGGTGAAACTACTTAGAACAAACATGTGATCATCAGAAACTTAATTTGGTGGGCAAAAGTTTGGAAAGGATGCTTGTTGGGGCTGAAATGACTGTTTTGGGATCCATGAACCACTCATACTTTCCATTGACTTACTAGATGGACTCCTAGGACTCAGAGGCGGTTGTACTCATAGTTACAGCTCATTGTAGCAAAAGGCCTCTCAGCAGGGGGCGCAGGCTTCCTTAGTTCTCTCACTGGGCATGGGTCACAAAGAATACACTTCTCCTTTAGCGGTGATTTAGAGCAACGCGTGCAGTGCTTGTGCTTACGGAAGCCTGCTTAAGAGTCAGTCTGGTGTTTTTAACTGGAGGCCAGTACCGTAAACATATTCCTCCTGCCTTCACAAGCAGCCATGATTACTGAAAATCAGACTCCCACAGGGAAGCACGTGTTCATCGTAAATCCCACTGTGTGCACAGGTAGTCTAGGCAAGGTGTATAACAGGGTTCATTGCCGGAGACATTCCGAACAGCCACATCAGATAGTAATGCAGGCAATATTCCAAAAACCAAGTTCCCGGGTACCGGCCAAGGGCCAGTCAAGCCCTTCTAAAGGACAACATCCAGCTTGCTACATTAACTCTTTCCCCTTCTAGGGTAAAATGTTTATGTACATCAGGACTGGTAGTGTCAAATGTCTCTGACCCTTGCACTGGGAATAATTGTGCAGGCTCTGGAGTCCTCCTGTCAGGGTTCCAGGCGTGGCTGCTGCGCCTTCTCACAGAGGTGTGGCATTAGCAAACTACTTACATTCTTTGCGCCTTGCTTCCCTCCTCTGAAAAATGAGGATAGGACTGAATGAATTAATACACGTAAGGTGCTTAGATCGGTTCTTGGCACATGGTAATTATTTCTCAGTAAGCTTCTAGATTTGGGGCTTGTGGCGGGGAAGTTTGTTCTGTCATTATAATACCTGTCCTAGGATGTTGGCAGGATGGTAGCACATTTGACAGATAAAGCTATTCTTGTTTATTTAATGACTACCCTCTGTGTTGCGAACACAATTTAAAAGTTTATTTCAGTTAATGACTGCTCTGTAATACTACTTCACCTTTGAAATGAAGCCTATTGATCACCCCTCCCTTTGCCTTTCTTTTGAATCTACTAATAGGAAATTAAAAATGCAGAACTTAATGTTTTTCTCTGTGGTTTAAAATGAGAACTAGTATTTTTAGAGAGAAGCTGCTAAAGTTAGATACTAGACTTTAATGATAATAAAGGTTACATGGAAAATACCAATAATAATAAAAGGACACTTTTTTAAATTCTCTAGGCAATGAGGAAAGGTCTACTGGATGTGCTTCCAAAAAACTCATTAGAAGATTTAACAGCAGAAGATTTTAGGCTTTTGGTAAATGGCTGTGGGGAAGTTAATGTGCAAATGCTGATCAGTTTTACCTCTTTCAATGATGAATCAGGTATGAAATTTTTGAAATGTTTATCTAATGAATAAGCGACACAGATAGTTTGGTCAGTCAGCATTTTTTGAGTTTCTACTTTTTTAGATATGTTTATAGGGCTTTGGAAATGCTGTATTACTCAGATACTTAAAAGTTTTTTTTAACACATGATTGAATGATAATGGCTTAGCATTAGGCTTCTATTGCTTAATTTTTCTAGATTTTAAAGAATATATGGTTTATAAAAAAGTAAAAATTCTTTGTAGTGAGCAACTGTGTGAAAAGGATTTTGTATACTAATAAGAAAAAACAATTCATGTGACAATTCCTTGGAACTTTCCTGATTCATGTCTCTCAAACTCTCTAAAGAATTTGACTGCATGGTATTTGCTTTGTGGAACTGGACCCAAAGCGCGCACACACACACAGAGGATCTAAAAAGAGTAGAGAGGTGGCGATAAGCTCCCTAGAATAACATTTACCTTCAGTGCTTGATTTGCTGCAGCTCTTTCTTTTCAAAGTCCTGTGGTCTAGGAAGAGACCCTATAGCTGTGACTGTACAGTAAAACACCAGAAGCTCCGAGGAATGCATTATGAGAGGGTTATACCCACAGCCCAAGATTATTGCACACATTGAAGGTGCCAGTTTTTTCCCCTTTGTTTTTCACATTTCACAAACAACTTCAGCCAAATTATAGTAAGTTAAATTGGATACATTTTCTTGTTTTTTCTTCATGCTTGGTAGTATATGTGTCATTGTATAATAGTTGTGCTACTTTTTCATACAGTTTTCAATACTTTTGAGGTAAGAATTTGTCTTGTTTACAAGTCAGAAAGCTAGGAGGGGAAAGAATATATCTGAAGATACTCCGAGTATGATCCTCAGAACAGCAGCAGCATCTGAAGTTTTCTAGAAATGCAAAATTTCTGGTTTCTTTTCCCTACCACTCCCCCTAGACCTTGTGAATGAGAATCTACATTTTAAAAAGATCCCCAAGTGGTTTGTAAACTCACTAAATTTGAGAAGCAGTGGCATAAGATCATGAGAAGAATCCTGACTTTCAGATGGGATTAAAGTCATGTGATTATCAGTTTTGAGACTGAAGGTTCATTTTTCTTGTCTTAGTTATCTTGAGTCAGGACTGACTAATTATAGAGGTTTTACATTATGCACATGGTCCTAATTTCCTGTATTAAAAATGAGACCCAAATAATATTTTAATTATATATTTGTAATAAATATCCCCAAAACATAACTGCTGGTACAGTATATTGACTTATGTTCTTCAATCTTAGGAGAAAATGCTGAGAAGCTTTTGCAGTTCAAGCGCTGGTTCTGGTCCATAGTGGAGAAGATGAGCATGGCGGAGCGGCAGGACCTTGTGAGTTCGTAAATTGTAGAGGAAATACAAAGTTATAAAATAATCGTGTATGACAGCCTTTTGTTTTAAGTTTGTGATGGTTGGTTATTTAAATTTTGGTGAAAGAAACTACAGGTCAGAGATAACAGGCAGCTTTGCTTTTCTGCTCTACAACAGAACAGCTGAAGTATTAGTAAAGCTGTAAGCGAAGTTAAATAACTACAGCCCAGGTGTCAATGTGCGTTGTGCAGAAGGTAACACCTTGTTGAGACGTGTTTTTCCCCTATAGTGCCTACATGTGTTGGCTGCTCCTCCTATGTTATATATCCTTCATCCTCCTGACGAGTAGCAAACCTTTACAAAATTTGAGTAGTATAGTGTATCTTGATTGCTATCTGTACACTACAATAGAGTAGCTTAATTGTGATATGTGGATATTAAACCTATGATTTTAATCTTATTACTTATTAACTTAGAAGCTGAAATTAGATGTTAACTTTCATCACAGTGAAGTCTGTCATAAAGTCAATGGAAGCTATGTCCAACCTGGAATATATCCATAACCAAATAACGTGTCCATTAATCTCGAAATGGAAGTCTCCACTAGGTGTTCTTGTAAAAATTTGAGGACTGTTTCCCTTACTGAACTAGCCTTAATTTGCAGTAATCTAAACCAGATTATTGATACAATGTATAAAAATGATCCCATTTCTAGATTCATCCCCCGATTTTATTTGAGAGGGGAAGTGGTTACTTGTGCAGGAAAGCACAAACTCGCAGTTTCCTATTGACCTTCAATTCAGGCAGTAACTTATTTTGGGGAGGAGAGAGGGTCCTGCTTTTAGTACTCCTTAATCTTTACACGTGTGCACCCCCCTCTCGCAAGCCTTCCAGTATTTCTTCACTAATATTTCAGTTTGTTCAGCAGTCCTGGTGATTTCCATTTAGACTGTTCCTTAGGTAAATTCTGTATAATTGGTTCCATATAACTTGGCTTTCCTAATCCTGTGGACCCTTAAAGTCCCTACCTGTGCGAATACCGTATCTGTCCTTGTTGCTTCAGGAACACCTAAACAGCTTAGGGTTGTACTACTTGCAGTCAGTCTTTGAATTTGGGAACCTTCTTTCCTTGTAACAGGCAACATACTCTGTAAGATCTACCAGAAATAGAAATGATTGGCTATCTGGTATGAATTCTAAGGTACATATTTTTATCTATTCCCTAGTTTTAATTTTCTGCTGCTTTTAAATCAGTGCATCCTCTGTCCAGTGAGCCAAGTAAAATTCACTGCAATTTCTGCTTTCCCGGAAGAGAAATATGCTAATAACTCATCAGTCCTTGAGACAAAGACAGAATATCTCTCTATGAAGGCCTCAATATTTCCTATCAATAGCTTTAATTTGTGAGCTTCACTTTTTAAATGCCTGTATGAAATCTGTTCCGGGGGCTCAAGCGGTATATCAAGGTGTCTTTCCTCTCCTCTTCCCTCTCCTTCACATATCGCTGGCTTTGTCCTGATGTGCTTGAGGGGAAGTGCTGAGAGGGGTGTAGGAATATAACAGGGTTTCCCCTACTGTTCTCCCTTGAATTATTAGTCCTGGAAATTACAGGGTTTCTAGAGTTACTGGTATCTTATAAAACTATGCTTCAGGAAATAGCAGATTAGTTCGTTTAGGTTTCCTAGTCCCTTGGGATATTGAATATACAGGGCCCAGCAGAAGTAAGGCCTGCTTGAGTGAGGTTGGTAGGGTAATAATATGGGTGTAACAATTTATACTTTTAATTCGAACATTTTACCTAACATGTCATGTGATGTGCTTCAGTGTGATATTATTATGTTACAGAATTACATGCTTATGATTTTGTAATAAAAGAGAGCATCATTTGTGCTGGATCCTGCATTTGTCTGTTTAGTTGTGCACTATAAATGCATTAGATTTGAAAAGTCTTACCTTAAGAGATAGGCACTGTTTTTAATTATCACTAAAGAATGGTACACACGTATAGATGTATGGGTCAATGTGGAATGGTATATATTAATAAAAATAAACTATAAACATTACAGGAAGGCATATCCTTGGTTATCATATGTAAGTAGAAAATAACGTAGAAGTTAACATTTATCTTACGTCACACAAAGTAGGTGTGTAGTAAAACTCAATGTTAATATGGCTTATTACATGGATTTTGATGTACAGATTACTATTAAGTTATTCTGTATCACAGTGTAGCACTGAAAATACTGGGTTGTTTTGCCAGTAGATAAAGTGCAAAATAAATTTTTTTGATAACTTGTATTAATTTAACCTTTTTTGATAACCTGTATGAATTTTTGGGAAGACAGTGTGTATTTTTTCCATTAAGAGATTCTCCATGCAATTTAGACATTGGAAAGGA
The DNA here is from genome assembly GCA_004026765.1 of Micronycteris hirsuta. Taxonomy (NCBI): domain Eukaryota; kingdom Metazoa; phylum Chordata; class Mammalia; order Chiroptera; family Phyllostomidae; genus Micronycteris; species Micronycteris hirsuta. Next base: position 89,121 of record PVJI01002861.1, read on the forward strand.
CCTCAGAGAACATTTGGTCGGACAGCCTGGCGGTGCAGATGAGAAGCTGAGTGCCTGAAACACAGTTACTTTTCCACACACCTGGCACTTTTCTTTTCTTCCCTGAACCTTTCCTTTTCAGTATGGAGAAATAAATTTAAAACCCAGTTCAAAATAGTTTAATACCCTTTTGTAGGTTTTAACACAAGAATGGGGCTCTGTGTGTATATTGCTAGAATTAAGGGTTGAATGTTAGTCTGCTAAAAGCCAAAGTTATAATTATTATATTCCTGTTTAGGTTTACTTTTGGACATCAAGCCCATCATTGCCAGCCAGTGAGGAAGGATTTCAGCCGATGCCCTCAATCACAATAAGACCACCAGATGACCAGCATCTTCCTACTGCAAATACGTGCATTTCTCGACTTTACGTCCCACTCTATTCCTCTAAACAGATTCTCAAACAGAAATTGCTACTCGCCATTAAGACCAAGAATTTTGGTTTTGTGTAGAGTATAAAAAGTGTGTACTGCTGTGTAATATTACTAGCTAATTTTGTAGATTTTTTTCCATTTGTCTATAAAAGTTTATGGAAGTCAATGCTGTCACACCCCCGGAGGTACCTTACAGAGATTAAGTGCAAACATTCCTTGCTGAGTTTGTAGCATAAAGGCCTGAGGAGCACTAGCAACATTTGACCATAATGGTTTGCTAGTCAACAACTTCTGGGTCACACCCCAGCCAAAGATGACAGCAGAACAACATAATTTACACTGTGATTTATCTTTTTGCTGAGGGGGAAAAATGTAAAATGTTCTGAAAATTCACTGCTGCCTTTGTGGAAAGTGTTTCAGCAAAGGTTCTTGTATAGAGGGAATAGGGAATTTCAAAATAAAAAATTAAGTATGTTCTGTGTTTTCATTTTAACTTTTTTATGGTGTTTAATTAATTTGTGGTTGGCTGCAATTGTGTATCATGTATATGGAACTTGTAAAAAGTTCTGGACATTCAGATCTTAGAGATAAAATCACTTTTACCTATAAAAACCACTTATTGCGGTTTATTTTGGCTGCGTTGAGCTCTAGGATATTAAATGATATCACTAATATTTTGCATGTAATTGTTCATTTGAGTGAGGGCACTTTTTTGTACATATGATGGGGCCAATGCACAATACTTGATCACAATCAATTTTTTTTCCTTTGTATCCCTATTTCAATGAGAGGTCAGTCAGGAGGTTACTGCACTTCAGTTCTAACTAGACATTTGTACTAAGGTATTTCAGTTATGTAAACTCAGCCTGGGCACTTTCTGATAACTGTAAAATGTTTTATAAGATCATGATTATTGAAGATACATTTTGGAAAATTTTAAATGTTCGTGAGCAGCTTAACTACTTTTGTATCTAGCCTTTTTTAAGTATCTTGTTACATTTTTTTAAATAAAGAAATTACAGAAGAAATGTCAAGTAATATTGAAGAAACAATAGTTTTTATTTATGTAGTTGTACATTTTTAAACTAAGGGCAATACATGGACACGGTTAATGTGCATAAAATTTTTTGATTTAAAGAACTGAAAGTTTATATACACATGGACTAAAAAAACCAAGAAAATCAGTCCACATTTTACAGTTAGCAGAGAACCCTGAATGGCATTGGCCAGGCCACCTTTTCTTTTTACAAATGGGGGAAGTGACCTTGAGACCCTTACTTGGCGTAGGAAGTTAACTCACTTACACTTAATAGCTGCTTAATAACTGAGAGGTTCTTTTTTGATGACCCATTAATTATGTAGCCTAGGACCAATATCTCTAAATTCCTGTGGTTTTAGTAGCATAAGTCGATGGCATAATAAGGAACACTTTCCTTCATGAAGTCTTTAATAAAGTGACTTAAACTATTCACTTTATATGTTGAAAATGAGAGAAGTTCTTCGGAATCTCTCTTACCTTTCAGTTCCTTCATAGGACTCCTGGCCTTTGGGATGTTTTTCATGTTCAAAGGCACTACACTTTTATTATATCACTTCCTTCAGAAGACTGAACCACATGATATCCTCAGCCCTGCTGACATAGGAAATATTAAAAACTAAAATGATAGTGAAACTCATTGTATTAACTTAAAATACAACATGCTGTGTTAGATTTGTGTAAATTAACCAAAGGTAATTTACAAAGTAAGACATTGGTTTTTATGTCTAAATGCTATTTCTGAGTAAATGAAATAGTAATTAGATTAAGAGCTGATCATTGATGTGTCTGAAATAGATAAAATTTATATATTACCTTCTGTATGCACATTATGGGGTTGATAAAATATGAAATGAGAACAAACTAGATATGAATAGGACATTTGAAACCCTAATTGTGAACTTATTTTTAATAATTACTGAGAGAATGAAAATATTTAAAATAATGCAAAATGTCTCAAGTCTTCCTAAATCAAGATTTTTGGTTAAAATGCTTTTAGGAATATTAAAAGCAGAATGAATTTTTTTTTAAAGTAAAGCATAAAATGGTTCTAAATGTAAAATAAAGTCATGTAAAATAAAGTTCTCTTTTGGTCTTGTTCAGTGATTAAATCTAATAGACGTGAAAACAAATTTAGGAAGAGAAGACCAAGAATGAACTTTACTGAGGGTTTCCAAAGTTTTGCTACTTGTCTCATTTCTTACATCATCTAAATATCAGAGGTTCCTTATATAATCACTTAACAGGGCAGGCTGGAGAGGGCTTTTTAAAGAGCGTGATTTCACTATTTAGTATTTGCTCTAAACATTTCTCTCCTGAAGATAGTACTTTTGTGAGTTTAAAGGTAGCGATTTCTAGGTCTAAATGCAAACTGAGATACCTTCCCTTGCAGCAGTTCTCATGTGACTGTAGGCATAGGATTCCCTCGTGGGACTCGTTAATGCACATCTCAGTCACGTTCCGTTCATTTCAGTGAGTCTTAAATGGAGGACAGAAGTCTTTATTCTTAAACAGGATTCCCGGTGATTCTGAAACACTACCCAAAGAGCATTACTTTTTATTTAAAATATAAATTCCCCTCTTGGTAAGCTCCCAGGAGCCAAATCTTTCCTACTTATAACCTGTGGAAAAGTACTTCTATTAATCACCTTGTCCTGGATTAGGTTCTTCCTCCTGGTAAATGGCTGGTTAGAAGTGCCTTCAATAAACTGCCTGAACAGTGATAGGGAATATTTTCCTTTTTGGAAATACTTAACAATATTTAACCTAAGTAGGTAGGCATGAACATACAGATAATTCTTTTCTACACCTCATTTGATTAATGTAGAAATTAAAGTGTGACTTGATTCATGTCAGGATAGGTTAAATATAAGGAAAGTATCTTACCTCTTAAAATTAAAAAATACATATTACTGGACTATTAAGACTGACATGAACTTTCTCTTTACTAACTTTTGTTAGTATTTATGTGCCAGGCACTTTGTCAAGTGCTTTACATTTATTATATTGCATTTTATTCTACAAGATAAAGCCTATTACCCACCTCTTGAATCGGAAACTAGACACAGGCTAAGATGCTCAAGGTTACACAGCTAGTAAGTGAAGTGAGGCCGTCCCAGGCACTCTGGAACTTGCATCCCTAAGCATCGAGCCACACAGTTTTGTGGAAGGTATGATTATAAGCAAGTGTCACTAAAGGTTCTAATCACCCAATTCTATTATCGGGGGGGGGGGGTGAGTGTCCCTCCACACCATCAAGCTGTGCTGTGACACTGGCTGGGTGTCCTACAATTCACCTCAGTTCTGACACTACCCGAAGACAGTATCAGCTTCCACAGGTAAAGGGCTCAGTCCCATAAGGCCACAATGCAGATGCCAGCTGCAAGCACGGCTTGTTACCTGCACATCTGACAGGCTATACATCAGTGTTTTGTAACAGCGGTTCCCATGATTCCTTCCTTGGGTTTGGTTAATTTGCTAGAGCAGTTCCCAGACCTCAAAGAAACATTTTACTTATTAGATCACCAGTTTATTATGAAGATATAACAGGAAGAGCCAGATGAGTGATAAGCATAGAGAAAGGATGAGGAGCTTCCATGTTCTCTAAGCATGTCACTCTCCCCGAATCTCAACTGTTCACCAACCCGGAAGCTCTCAGAACCCTGACATTTGGGGTTTTTACAGAGGTTCATTACATAGGCATGATTGAAGTAGTTGACCATTGGTGATTGGTTCAACCTCCAGCCCCTCTCCCCTCCCTGGCTGTGGGGTGGGTTAGCATTAAAGTTCCAACCCTATTGTCACCTATCTTTGGCAACCAGCCCCTATCCTTGGGTGCAGTCCAAAAGTCACCTCATTAACAACAAAAGACACCTTTATCATTTTTATCACTTAGGAAATTCTAAGGGTTTTAAAAGGTCTGTGCCATAAACAGGGAAAAGACCAAATATATATTTATGATAAATCACAGTATCACAGTCTACCCCTGGTCTTTGAACACAAATACCTACAGCGAAACAATCATAAAGGTCAAAAATAATGGCAAATTACTAGAATCCCATTTGGTCCACAACTATGCAGTCCATCACGGAAAACGTCTCCCAGGGTGAGTCCACTCAGGTTTGCAGGCTTCCATTTGATTGTGTCAAGTTCCAAAAGCAGGACAGGAGTCAGCGGTGTATGGCTTCACCTTGCGTCTGGTGTAACTGAGCAAAGGAACTACCATTTTTTAAAAATGTTTTAGAGAGGGGGAAGAGAGGGAGAAAAACATCAATGTGAGAGAAAAAGTTTGATCGATTGCCTCCCCCACTGGGGACTGAGTCCGCAACCCAGGCCCGTGCCCTGACTGGAAATTGAACTGGCAACTTCTCACTTTTCAGGATGATGCTCAACCAACTGAACCACACTAGCTGGTCAGGGCCTTTTTTTTTTTTTTTAAACCCTCACCTGAGGATATGTGTATTGACTTCAGGCGAGGAGAGACATTGATGAGAGAGAAACATCCATTGGTTGCCTCCCTTATGCACCCTGACTACGGATCAAACCTGTAGCCTACCTATGTGCCCTGACTGGGAATGGGCCTGCAACCTTTTGGTGTACGGGATGATGCTCCACCCAACTGAGCCACCTGGCCAGGGTGGAACTAGCATCTCTTGCTCTGAGCCTCTTTCAGTATGATAATGTAATATGGGATTTCCCTGATTACATAACCATTTATTCATTCCTTTACCTATAACTACTATATTTCCTTCTCTCCATTTCTACCCAAACTTTTCCACCTTTGGAAAGGACCTTAGGTTCTGCCACTGTGCTTGTCTACATTGCAGACAGCAATACTCGTCCAGCAAGCCCTTCCCACTTCTGCTCAGATAAGGTAAGGTTACAAAGGTGTAGAACTAGTGGGCTCTTTTTACCACCAGGCAATATAGCTGAATTCACTGTTAGCTCCAGTTTGGCAAACGGGGTGAAGGGACATCCTGCCCCATCAGATAGATGCGTGGGAACACCAAGTTTAAAAGCAGTTTCTTGCTTAGGAATCATTCCTGCTTCCAGCCCTTGTAGTTGCAGCAGCCGTGGTCCTACGACCACTGCATCAAGTAGAAGAAAAAAGTTGATGTGATGTGAGGAAGAAAGAGTATCAGCATCTTCCTCATTTCCTCTTCTCCAGGTCCAACAGAAAAACCTACCCAGTTAAGGAGACTACTTTAGCCCCACTCATACTCATGTTGAGTGTGGGCACATTAACCACCACTGTTTTAAACACTCACTCCGATTCCCTCCCCAATTAACCAAGGAGGACACAGCTCTCTGCCCACTGCTGGACATTATGGGCTATAAATTATGTTTGCTCCTTGGTCTGAAGAAATAACAATAAACTGTGATGTTCAAGCAACTCAATTTGATCTGAACCTTTCTGTTCCATGACCTCTACGATGGCCTGATTAGTAGCGTACTTGGAAGCTACCAGAGTAATTTCCCACCTCCATCAGTGCTTTACAAGTAATATATTATCAAATCCATACAACACTCTTATTGGGAAGGAATTATTCTTATTCTTATCCTGAGGAAACAGCCTCAAGATGCTAAGGAACTTGTCCAAGGGAGCACAGCTAATAAACAGGGGAGCTCGAATTCACGCCCATGGCATGGTTCTATAATTCATTCTTTTTCACTAAGCTCATTCATTTCCATTTATTTCTTCAATGCCAGATATGTTATCTGACATAGACATATTGTTTGATGACTTTAATTAAATAACATAATTTTTGCTCTTAGTTTATTTGCCATGTGGCCTATGATAAATGATCTAACTTCTTTAAAACTCAGTTTGCTCATATAATTTCTTTTATTATTTAAAGGTTATATATGTAAACATTTTACTCCACACTTGACCCCTGGTAGTTGCTCAGCAAGGATAACTCTCTCCCCTTACTCTAGGGCAGGTTTTAGCAAGAGCTTTCAGTTATTTTCAAAGCTGAATTTTCTATCCTATTCACCCCACTTCACACAGCTATCCACAAAACAGGTGCGTGTTGTTCAAGGCTTCATAGTTCAGCTTCAAGCTACCTAAACAAATCTCTTTCACCTCATTTTAGATCAAACTATTTTTTTCTTTCTGTTGTACTTTTCTTTAGATAGTTCCCCTGAGAGATGGGTCTTGGTAATTCAACCAAATTATTGTGAGCATCGGTAGCCTCTGCCTCTCCGCGGCTTTGACTTTTGGCTTCGTAAAGAGCACTTGGCAAGGAGACTGTGCAGTCGACTATTTTCTAGGTGGGTAATCTTATTTATCCTAAGTCTGAGTTTCTTCATCTACAAGAGGGGCACTGCTATCGCTATTGCACAGATGTACTCACAACTAAATCACTTAATTTACAGAAGGTGCTTAGGATGGCGCCTGACACTTTGTAAGAGCTCAATCAACATTACGAAAAGCTCCGTTTGTTGAAACAATTTCAGAGCTTTCAAAGTATTTTCCTAAATGGAGCCCTGTTTCCCCTCTCACTCTTACACCCCACCCACTCCGCGCACACGCGCACTTATCCCTGGGCCCCCTCTCGTCCGACGCTTAAATACAAAAGGCAGCGTTCCCTCCTCCTTCAATCGCTGGCGGTGCCGCAGGTTTTTTTCTCCCACAAGAGCGTGGCTTTCCCCCCACCACTTCGCACAAGAATAGCGCTTTCTCCTTATCATTTCATCCAGTGGGTGGTCCTACGGCCACCTGGCCGTCTCTCGGGACGGGCCGAGTTAGAGCGACTTACCGTGTTCCGGGGGCACCGCGAGAGCTGCCGGGGAATCGCGACCTGGAGAGGTGACCTGGCATGATGGGCACCTCCGGTCAGTACCAGGGCAGTAGAGCCCGAAGTTGCCAAGGAAGGCGGAGCCGAACGCCGCAGGCCGAGTACCTCCGGCCGCAGGCAGGGAATCGAGGGGCGTCGGGCCCTGGCGAACTCCCTTGCGGGGCAGGCGGGAGGCGGGGCGGGCGCAGAGGATGGGGCGGGGCCAGCCGGGGAGGCGGGTCCCTGAGGTGCAGTAGCTCGGGCTTGCTCGCGCAGGGTGAGTCCTTACTGGGTAGGAAGGAGGCGGGGCCGGGGCAATAGAGTGGGGCGGGGCCAGCCGGAGTAGGCGAGTCCTTGAGGCAGGGAAGGCGGGACCAGGCCTACGCCCCGAGAGTCCTTCACTGGCAGACGAGAAAGTGGGGGCGGTGCAGCGGGGCGAGGCGGGGCCGGCCGCTGTGGGAGGGGCCTCCGCAGCTGGGGGTGGGGGGCGTATTCAGCAGCCCTACGGGCCACCTGGGTCCAGTCCTAGTTGGAGGTGTCCTGCGGCGCTTGGATCCCTCAGCTCCCGTAGCTCTGGCTGAGTCTGCGCGATGGGCGACCCCGAGAGGCCGGAAGAGGCCAGGCCGGAGCTGGAGGAGGTAAATGTTGCTGCTGCTTTTTCCGTGGTCCCAGTCAGCCTAAGCTTCTAGATTGCAGGTTGCGGCGGGGACTTGCAAGGTGCAGGACCGCTGTAGGAAAATTTCCCCCTTGCCGTTGGAAACCCCGTGCGGGCCCGGCCTGGATCCCTGGCCAGAGCCTGGTTTCAAGCACCCAAGAGGCTGTCCCCGGGGACGGGTGAGGTGGGAGCCGGGTTTCTGCTCCACTGCTCTGCACCGGGGCCGAAGGCAACTCTCTGGGGCTTCAGAGGCGCACTCCCTCTTTGACTCTCCCATCCTTCCCTTTTCTGGAGCCCTGGCCCCGGAAGCCGAAGCAAGGAATGACGGCTGGTGGACTTAGTGGAGAAATGCATGTCACGTCTGGGGTGGTTCAAAAGAACTGGATGACGCCGTGGAAATTGACACACCGGTGGGGTGGAGATGATTCGTAGAAGGGCGGCGGGAAATCTCCGTAATAATCAAAACAACCAGTTCAGGAGGACAGTTTTGCTCACACCGGGTTACGTAACTAGTTGTGAATCTTTGGGGTGTCACTTTCTGCTTTTATACAGTGGAAGTGATACCACGCTCACAGAGGATTAAGTAAAACACTTATGTAAAGTACTACGGAACTTCTGGATGCTTCATAAGACCTAAGTTACCATATTGATCCTCTCTGCTTCTATATTAATAAAATTACATAACAGTAAAGAAACCGGGATTTATTAGACTGGAGTGTTGTAGGGTAGTTCAAACTGTTGCTCCATAATTTTCATATTTTATTTTCCAAGTACTAAACTATTTGTGTTTCCTTTGAATCTGTTACTGTGCGGTGTCTTTGATTTAATAGTTTCAGCTCACAGAGACATGCTTAACCCTACGTTTCTTTAGAAAGTTGTAGATTCCTGGTTTGTGATTTTATTTTGTTTTGATTTTGTAAACATTTAGTAACTAATTAACAAATTGTTAGCATCCCTCCAATTTTTTCTTCCCATATCGAAACAAATACCTTTTGGACTGATTTCCCCGCTTGAGTGAGACAACTCAGATTTTTCTTTTTGTGGTAATGGCCCCAGCAGTCATGCAGGTGCAAAGCCTGGAAGTTAACTTTTATTGTTCCTACCTCAGTGATACACACCCTCGAAGATGAAGGCAGAACTTTAGGTCTAGAATTAATTTTAGTGAGCATCTGTTCTGATGCCAAGGATGCCTTAAGTACTTTGTTTCCCTAGATGTAAGGGCGCATCATGGGCCACTTGCATCAGAATCACCTGGAATACTTTGTAAAAAATGTAAATTATTGGGCCTACACCCAGTCATCAGTTTTGATAGCGAATCAAAATCTCTTGAGATGCGTCGGGGCTGCATTTTTCACAGGCACTTCAGGTCATCCTGGCACACACATTTTCAGAACACTGCCTTAAAGGATTTATAAATGGGCTTTGAAGGAGCTTTGTAAATCTCCCGAAGTTTGAAGATTTTTCATGTGTAGATGTGAATCTCCTAAGAAAGGGGGCCATAGCTTTCATTCGTTTCTCAAAGCTAACTATCTAATTGATAGTCTCTGTTTTTAAAGTAAGAAAGTTCAGGCCAGAACAGATTAAGTAACGTGCCCAAGACCACACGACTCAGTAATGGAACAAGGTTTAAAACCAAGTTCTTGCTCCTGAGCTAATATTCCATTTGTTTTGTCAGATTTGATGGGAACAGAAGAATGAAAATGAAAACAATACCTACAGCTAGTGTATGACCATGACAGTATGTAAATGTTCTACTTCACCTGAGCAGTAGAAGAGAGGTGAAGGCAAATGAAAGTGTGGGATTTGGGTGGATGGAAGGGAGGGGCCTAGTAGAATGCCATCCTAGGTCAGGGCCAGGTGAGTGCCAGCTAGAGAATCTTGTCTTAGATGGGTGCGCTAGCATATCCAGGCACCTCTGAGGACCAGGTGACCAGAAACTGAGGCAGGTAGAAACTAGCGGCACTATTCTGGAAGAGACAGTGGAATGTTGCCAAGAAATGCGTCAGCGAAACTTTATTTCAGATCCTCATCACTTCACAGCTGTGCAGCTACCACTTAGTTGTCTTTCCACCCGCGGTCTTACCTGCTCTCCTATCCTGTTGACCACTGCCCAGTCATCCATCATTAAACCAGTGCTTCTGTGCCACTCTGTCCACATAAAAACTGCCCAAAGGGTCTCAATTCCCACCAAAAAATGCCCAGCTCCTCAGACTGGCAAAGTCTTGTTCAAGCAGCTTTTTCATGCTAACTGCCATATCTTAATTCAGGTTGTCATTTCCACCTCTCACTTGACACCATAGTTACTACCAAAATCTAGGGGTTTCTTTTCTGATTCACGGATATCTGATTAATCTTCCTTATGCCATCCCTATTCATGCCAGTTGCTAGTCGGGAACTTTCCATAGAAATGATTTTCAAATTGTGCCGCACTTGAATGCCCGCACCTGGAGGTTGGGAGCCGGTGTGGAGAAGTAGAGTATGAGCGTCCCAACGCCCCAGGTGTTTGAAAATCTTTGGCTCATACAACTCCTCACCTCTTAGTTTCGTATCCAGGGTGTGGGTCCTGTTCCAAGTGCCTCTCTGTCTCATCTGTTGACCCTTTCCTTTAGCCAAATCAGATCGCTTCTGCCTTTGTTTTACATCCGCTTCAGTCCGTCGGTTTTCATCTCAGCTGGCTGCTGTTCTTCCACCTGCCCGTTCTCGAGGCTTCATCCTCGGTTGTGCTGCAGCTGCTCTGTGAGATGTCCCTGGATAGTCACAGCCCTCCCTTTGGTGACTAGGGATGGCGTGAAGACAGTGCCTCTGCCTACCATAGTATTGTATTTTCAGCTCTCCACTGGATATCTTGAAATCGAATCCATTATCTTTTTTATTAACCAAATCGAGTTTTTAAAGACTTGTGTTTGCAACTTTTTATTCTTGTTGTGGCTTGTGTTGGTGGGGGGGAGTTGATTCAAATTAAACTTTTGCACTCAGAGAAAGCTTGATTTGAATGGTCATTAGATTATTTCACTGATGGATTGTGGCCTTACGTTAAATTAAAAAATTCTAACAGCAACCAGTAATCAGAGCCCAGGATAAAAAGAAATGAGCAGCCCATTCACTTGCTTAGCTAATGCTTACTGACCATGTGCTTGACACAGCGCTCCGGGAACATCACAGTAAATAAAAACTACTTTCTACTCTCTGGGGCTGACGCGCTGTAGCTGGGGAGGCTCATGCCTTCAATACAAGCAGTTGCCAAAGAAGACGGTCAGCATGTGTGAAATGTGTAAGCCCCACCTGTGTTCGTGTGGCCTCAGGCTTTGCTTGTGGGCCTTTCTCTCATCCGGCCTGGCCTCTTTGCTTCATCCACGTTCGCACGAGGATTGGTGGAGGCAATGGTCAGGATGCTGAACACAGCGAAGCAAATCCCAATGACCTTGGTTTACACGTTTTAGTCTGTTTGTATATACTTTGTCTATCCTCGTTCTCATGCACTTGTAACTCTTCTGATGCTCTTGCTGACTATTTAAAAAAAAGAAAAGGCACTGTCCCCTGTGAGAGTACCCTGGATGTTTCCAAGTAGTGTGCGTGTAGGTATGTGTTTCTTTATTCCGCAGAGCTCTGAGACAACCCGCAGTGAGACCAAGGCAGTGATGTTAGCATGTAACTAGCAGTAACAGACTGGTATATGGTCAGCCTCAGAGAAACAAAGGCTCTGTTGGTACGGAGTTTTCAGATAAGTATTATTGTATTTCAGTTAAGATTAGAAAAGAAAACACTAAACTGAAAAGAATAAAAGGTTTTAACAGTAGCGTATATGTGCCAGCATTCTGTCTCTGAGAGGAACAAAGGGGACTTTTTATTCATAAACTTAGAGATTTTCCCACTATGACATTTATGGGTTGAATTTTGTGCTTCTCCTCAAAGCAGCATTAACGGCAATAGTTTGTTCAGTGTTTATTATGTGCCAGGTTCTGTTTAAAGCACTTTTAGTTGTCAAAATTAATTTGATGATCACCTGTGAGGTAGATACTATTCTATTGATTTAGAAACTGAGGCTCAGAGAAGTCACACAACTAACCAGACACTATTAACCAGCCAGCAGAGGTGAGTGAGGATTCAAGCAGACTGGCTCCCAGACCCATGTTGTTCCCCTAATCACCCCCAGATGTGTATTTAGTTATGAATAAAGAGGAAATGTCTACATAAAATGGGTGTTTGTACTTTTAATTTTCCAAGAGGTTGTCTTCAGATCCCACCGAAAATGAAGTGAAGTCAAGTGAAGAACCACTCCTAAGGAAGAGCTCTCGCCGGTTCGTCATCTTCCCTATCCAGTACCCCGACATTTGGAAAATGTATAAACAGGCCCAGGCATCCTTCTGGACAGCAGAAGAGGTCAGTGGTATCACCGTCCTCAGCAGTCACGTTCTGTAGTGCAGCGCTCACCTTTTCTGTTACAGGGCATTAGAGAATTTTAGCTTATATTGTGAGATACAGGGTATAACATCACTTGTATAAGATAATGTCTGAAACTACTGAGATTAAATACAGCTTTTGCCAATGTTTGGTGTCTAGATTGATGTCTATACACATGTTTCCTACCACAAAAATGGCGTCTCAGTCTGCCAGATTTTTACTTCCAATATATTTTAGGACATTTTCTATTTTTAAACACATTTTTTGTTTTTAAGCAGACTTTTGGTTTGCTGTGACTAAATGAAACTAATCTTTACTTATTGTCAGCAGAATAAGTAAAATTGCAGCTATAGCCATAAAATGAAAGTGAAAGCCTTAGGGACCCTGCCTTCAATTGAGATCGTACAGAAGGAGCTGTCATGTGAAGAGTTTGACCGCCGGACGGTGCTCTCACTTCTGAGCTCCTCCCAGGCCGGCCCTGCCCTCAGCCACATCAAACCTGGCACAGCTGCCCCCATAGACATTGGGAGAAGGCTTTCTGTTAGTGTGGCATTTTCCACCTCGGAAATGACTTGAACTCAGCAAATTAGAAAATACTTGCTGGTTTGGTAAGGACATTGGTCTTGTCAGTTGTTGCTCTGTAGTCTCACTGAACACACAGATAGCCATTGTTGTCGTTTTTTAACCTGACGGATGGTACCTGCCTAGCACTCTTGCTCTCTGTGTATGTGTGCATCTAACTATCTAGGTAGATATATTTGGGCCTATATGCCTATCTGTTTTTTTCTTGAGATTGATTCTATACATGCAAATGCATGCTGTTAGGAACACAGGCCTGGGTGCAAATCCGGGCTCTGCCACTGACTAACTGTGGAACTGCAGAAGTTGCTTAACTCATCAGTGTATTGAGCTAACGGTTCCTGGTTCATTGGGTTGTTATGAGTATTAGTGAGATAAATCTGGTCAATGAGATTAAGGCCATATTTAGAATGTTCCTTGGCACTTAGATGCACCACATAAATGTAAGCTATTATTTTACCCAGAATGGGGGAAATTTGCACTAGAAATCAGAAGCACAAATTTTTGAAGCTTCCATTACAAATTTTACCCACTTACCCAACGTTGTTATATTGTATTGTTGTGTTGTTAACATCTTTTTTTTTTTTTTAAAAGATTTATTTTTATTTATTTTTAGAGAGAAAGAGAGGGAGAGAAACAGCAATGTATGGTTGCCTCTCACATGGCCCTCACGGGGACCTGGCCTGCAACCCAGGCATGTGCCCTGACTGGGAATCGAACCGGGACCGCTTGGTTCCCAGCCCGCGCTCAATCCACTGAGCTACACCAGCCAGGGCTGTTAACATCTTTGTTGTATTTAACATATAGAGCAAAACAGAACAAAACCCCAGCATTTTCCAATTGGGTCATAGTGCTCGGCACACCTGACTGTCACTAACTGTCTGTGGTTTTTTAGGTTTTATTTATTTATTTTTAGAGAGAGGGTAAGGGAGGGAGAAAGAGAGGGAGAGAAACATCGATATGCAAGAGAAACATCTATCAGTTGCCTCTCACATGCCCCCAGCTGGGGACCCAGCCGCAACCCAGGCCTGTGCCCTGGTTGGGAATCGAAGCGGCGACCTTTCAGTTTGCGGGCTGGCGCTCAGTCCACTGAGCCACACCAGGCAGGGCACCTGTGGTTTTTAGAAAGGTTTTTGTTAGATATAGTTAAGAGAACAAAGGGAGTGTACAGGTGACTTTTTCATTTATCATGTTAAAAAGGTACTTGCGATTCTTGGGTTTCTTGAAATTCATTTGAAAATTATATGCATCTTTTAGTAAATGTAATATATGTTGTATTATGACTAAGAAACACTAATTTGAAAAATTATACAAGGTGGGGCAAAAGCAGGTTTACAGTTGTGAGTACATGAAACACAGGGTTTATTGTATTATTATTTATTAATTATTATTTTCTATGTGAACAATTGTAAACCACCCTGTAACATACAGGTCAATATGTATTTGTAGGCAGCTTATTGGAAGATTCAAATACATATTTTGAAGGGAAGCCAAACATTTATTTCCACATATTTTTCTTTCTTTTTTTTTTAAGATTTTATTTATTTATTTTTAGAGAGAGGGGAAGGGAGGGAGAAAGAGAGGGAGAGAAACAGCAATGTATGGTTGCCTCTCAAATGGCCCCCCCCGGGGACCTGGCCCACAACCCAGGCACGTGCCCCGACTGGGAATCAAACCAAGATCCTTTGGTTCCCAGCCTGCGCTCAATCCAGTGAGCTACACCAGCCTGGTATTTCCACATATTTTTCATTGAAACAAATAGGTCAGTTATAATTTATCAACTTTAGACATTGTTTTATCAGCTTTATTCCTAAATATGGCTGATTATCAGGAAACTTGATTCAAAAGACAAAGTTCTGGGGTTTGTTTTTGTATTTTTATTTTTTAAACATATTATTTATTTATTTTTAGAGAAAAGGAGGCAGAAAAAGAAGAGGGAAACATCAAAGTGTGGTTGCCTCTCGCACGCCCCCTACTGGGACACCTGGCCCACAACCCAGGCATGCACCCCAACTGGGAATCGAACTGGCGACCCTTTTGTTCACAGACTGGTGCGCTCCATCCACTGAGCCACACCAGCCAGGGCCGTTTTTGTTTCTTTTAAAGCTACCTAGGGAATTCTGATAACTAGTAGTTTGGAATCAATATTTGGATAGTAAATTGGAGAATTTACTCAAATAGGATAAAGTTGGACAGAAAGGTTTACATTGAGAATGGAAAATAAGCAATGTAGTATAACTAAAATTTATAGGACCTTTTGAAAGCTGGGCATTTGAAGAGATTAGTTTAATATGTAAGAGTGAACATACTGTAATAGTAACATTTAATGTCAGGAGTATAATACCTAAAAACCAGGAAGATGTCCTTCAGCTGAACCTTAGTTGAGCTCTAAATAATATAGGGCCTGATTTTTAGCTTGCATATTTTAAAAGATATATACAGATATTTCCCTCTTCCTGCCCCATCGTATCCTCAACACTCAGCTCGGTGTTTGGCATGTAGTAGTGTTGCATAGGACTGAGCAGTTCTTACTAAATGCTATTCATACTGAATGTAAAAGGTAGCACAGTATTTTGCAGACCCATCTGTAAAGAGGATGAGCTTGGCAGGTACCTACATGATAAGTGTACCCAACATGATGAGTGTGGCCAACTGCAAAGGGGATATCAATGTGTAGTTAACCAAACAGTGTGTATAAGCAGTAACTCCCTTCCAAGAGACAGAGCTTGGGATGTGAATCCCCTGTCTTCTGTACATGTTGCAGATAAGTAAAAATACCCAACGACAGCCACTTCTCATTCTTGACCACAAGACTCCAAGTGACAAACCCCTTAAGTTTGGGATTAGTTGCTCAGTAAACACTGAAAGGATAAAGTAGTGAGGGAAAGGATTTTAGAAAAGAACACAGATGATTAAAAGAATGAACCAGTCCTTTTTAGAGTGGTCAGAGAGATTTAGTTTTGTTTAGGATTTATTTATCCTATTTTGTAGGATAAATAAAAGAAGGACAAAGGAGAATTACACATTTCAATGTTTATGAGGTTACTGTGAAACACACTTAAGAGATCTTCCAGAAATGAAGTGGCATTTACGAGGTACATTTAAGACTATTTTTGAATTGTAGATTCCACCAAATTATAGAGTTCATCTTTCTGTTAATTCCAAGGACTGGTTCCAACAACCATTTTCAAAAACAATTCTGTTCTCAGAGGATGGCATACCTGTAAGTTGCTTTAAAACCCAGGTTTGTTACCTGCCTAGCATTACTTCTGGATATGAAAGTATATTAGCCTGCAGTGAAGTAGCAGCTATAACTGCTTGGCAGATGTCAGATTATCTAACACTATAGTTAGATTCCCAGTGTTAGATAATTTGTTATATAAAATATTAAAGCAATGGTTGCAGAAAGTCATTTGTTCATTCACTTCAGTTCCTTCTTGACCAGTGTCTAGTCTCTCTTCTGCCTCTCGCCCTTTCCTCATTTGTACCACTGGGTTATGTTTTCCCCCGGCTTTGTTTTATTTTATGTTTTTTAAAGATTGTATTTATTTATTTATAGACAGGGGGGAAGAGAGGAGAAAGAGAGGGAGAGAAACATCAATGTATGGATGCCTCTTGCACACCCCTTACTGGGGACCTGGCCTGCAACCCAGGCATGTGCCCTGACTAGGAATCGAACTGGTGACCCTTTGGTTCCCAGGTCTGTGCTCAATCCACTGAGCCACACCAGCCAGGGCTCCCCTGGCTTTATTGATATTATTGACATATAACATTGTGAGTTTGAGGTGTACAACGTATTGATTTGATACAGTTATATACAATACATATATTGCAAAAATGATTACCACCATAGCATTACCTAACACCTGTATCCCGACACATACTTACCATTTCTTTTTTGTGATGAGAATAAATTATGTTGATTTTAGTATTTTGAAAGTACATTTTGCCAGCTTTTCAATTTACCAGAAGATAGATTCCTTTATAATCTTTTTATTTTATTGTGTTCCTTTGTAATTGTCTTGGTTCAGGCTATCGTAAATAATGTCCTAGACTGAATGGCTTATCAACAACAGAAATTTATTTCTCATAGTTCTGGAGGCTGGGAATTCTGAGATCAAGGTGCCAGCAGCTTTGCTGTCTGGGGAGGGCTCGCTTCCTGGTTTATAGACAGCCCTCTTCTTGCAGTACCTTCACACAGCAGGAAGGGCGGTGGCGTTCTCTGGGTGTCCACTCTCAGGACCTAGTCCCCCAAAGGTTCCACTCCAAACGCCATTGTCTTGGAAATCAGTTTTCAACACAGAATTAGCATTTGGGGTGAATACAAACATTCAGTCTGCAGCAGTGATGTTAACATTTTCTCCTTTTTGAACATTTTACTGCTAATGCGATGCCCCTCCTTAACCTTAAGGTAAAAGTTTTCCAAGCATTTCGGGAATAATTTAACTTCAAGTGAAAATTTGAAAACCTTTTTATTTTAGGTTGACTTATCAAAGGATCTCCCTCACTGGAACAAGCTTAAATCAGATGAGAAGTATTTCATTTCTCACATCTTAGCCTTTTTTGCAGCCAGTGATGGAATTGTAAATGAAAATTTGGTAAGATTTTTGTTTTTTTTTTTCACTTTTGTTTCCATGTAGCAGTTAAATGATGATAATGGCAGTAAGATGATTAGACTGAACCTAAAAACCTATGCCTAGGAAACAAACTAGATGAAGCTTATTTCTTAAGTATGTTTTTCTGACAAAGTGTCAGAGGAAATGGTACATTTCTATTGTTTGACCAGCAAAATATCTTTAAATCAAGCATATGGTGCCAATCAAAATTACTTGAAATGCATAAACATGAGTTTGATTTTCACCCTTAGATATGAATCCTAATAAAGAACCTGCACCTAAATAACCCTTCTGAAGCTCTGTAACCGTGCTCTGGGTCTGGCTCCCCATCTTTAAACCTGTATTGTGGTTGGCCAGCAGGTATACTTTCTTCTTAAAAAGAAGAGAAAGATTCGAACTTCTATCACAAACTGGAAGGGGCTTCAGTAGATTTACTATTTACTGTCAGAAAAAGTGACATAAGGTCAGTTCTACAACGTATAATAATTATTTTTTGTTAGGTGTGCTACAATTTATTTGGTGTGATAGTCTGTTTCTCCACCTAACAGGCCAATTCATTTAACTGCTTCACAATACATTATGCAACTGATTTTATTGTGGAGGGTTGATGAGTAAGCAGTACTGTTTAAAATCACCCACAAGGTCTTTCTGATCTGTTTGTGGCATGACAGGCAAGTTTTAATTGATAATTCTGATGTCGAGATTCTGATTCATAGAGTTTAATGAGAGCCCTCAGCATTGGATATATTTGTTTCCCTTCTTTTCATAGGTGGAGCGGTTTAGTCAGGAGGTGCAGGTCCCAGAAGCTCGCTGTTTTTATGGCTTTCAAATTCTCATTGAGAATGTTCACTCAGAGATGTACAGTTTGCTGATAGACACTTACATCAGAGATCCCAAGAAAAGGTATCACTGCTGGGATTTTACTTACAAAGGTTTATCCTATTGTTTGATTATGTTACGGGCAGCATTTACTCTCAAACTAAATGTTAGGGAAATGTCATTCAAATGTAGAAGTTTAGGAGTATAATGGTTTGTGTTGCTTAATAATGTGTTTGTTTTAAAAAGAACTTGCGTAGAACCTGTGGCGCACATTCTGTTTTGCAATTGAATATTTGAATTTAGTCAATTTTGTATCAGATCAGACCCAAACCACTAATTTGAATTTTACTTTAACTTCTATATTTTATGGACATGCAAAATTACAGAAAGATTACAGTTCTGATAGTAGACCATAGAGTTGCAATTATTCTCTGATAAGCCAATGAAAATTTATTCCGATTAAGAAAAACAGGTGAATAAGTTTGCCATTAATTCTTTTGTTTTGACAGGGAATTTTTATTTAATGCAATTGAAACAATGCCATATGTTAAGAAAAAAGCAGATTGGGCCTTGCGGTGGATAGCAGATAGAAAATCTACTTTTGGTATGTAGCTTTATATATATCAAATTTGCCTGGTGTGACTATCTCAAAGTCTAAATATGCACCTTTAGTAGGATCATTCTTTCTAATAATTGATTAGAAACCATCATTAAAATAATCTGAAACTGTATCTATTCTGTTTAATAAATTGAAAATTGAAAGGTTAAGATGTCAGTGCATAAAAACAGGTAAATAAGTCAAGTTACATAGAATCTGACGAAAGGCTTAAAGCAATCCACGGTTTATATCTGCTTTCACAAATGTTTATTTTAGGAATTTAAAACAAGTTGAAATCTTTACTTTTTCAGGGAACAAATACTTAGTTTCTGAAAAACGAAAGATTAGTGCAAGAACAGGCTTATTTTTCACCCTTCTGGATGAGTTGAGATCCAATAACTTTTTTTAAGGAAGAGATTAACATTGTATCTTACACATAGTAGTTGCTCAGTAAATCTGTTTAAAATTTAAGTAAAATATTCAGATAATTCATTTGAATAACTCTGTCTCATTCTTATCTGTTTTATAATTGGTGGTCTTTATTTTCTGGATTTAGTCAAATGGTGGGGAAGCAGGTCTCAACATTTTTGGTTTCTGGACTCCTTTGTACTCTTAAAAATTATTGAGATCGTATGGTATTTGTCTTTCATGGCCTGGCAATAAAAAAAACTTATTGAGGACCCAAAAGTGCTTTTATTTGTGTGGGTTATTGATATTTCCATATTATAAATTAAAACCAAGAAACTTCAACATATTTATTAATGCATTTTTAAATGAGAGTAATCTGTTAGAGTTTAACATATATTTATGGAAAAAAATTGTATTTTCTAAAAAAATTAGAAGAATGGCATAGTTTTTAATTTTTGCAAATTTTTTAAATGTCTGACTAAATAGAAGACAGCTGAATTATACTTGCTTCTGAATTCTGCAGAATGTTGTTTTAGTTAAATTGTATAAAGAAAATACACCCTCATTCAGATAATATAGTTCAAAAAAGGAGGAGTATTTTACCAGGCTTTTCAGATTATTATGGAAATGCCATATAGTGTCTGGAAAACACCCCTATACACTCATGAGAGAATGGTAGTAAATAAACAAACAAATAGTGCCTCAGTATTATGAAAATAGTTTTGACCCCACAGACCTTGGTTTGTGAGTTTACAGGGACTTCTGAACCACACAGTGAGAACCAGTGATGGAATGTAGGGTATGGCAAGCTTATAGTATATCTGGGAAGAATCATGTCTGCGTTGCCTTCAGTTTATTTTGAGAATGAGAAAAGCACTGATTCTCAATGTGCATAACTAACTATCACCTGAGAATTTGTGGAAAAACTCAGAGTCACGCTGGAGGCCCAAGAGGAACTGAGGAATCTGCATTTTTTACAGTTGATTCTCTCACAGGTGGTTCAACAGGCACATTTTGAGAAACATTGGCTTAAGGGAGATTCCAAGGTGTTCAGTTTGCACTGAAGATATTAGGCTGGATAGGTCCTGATGGAAAAACGAAGAGCAGGCTCCCCGAAAGCATGTATTTCATGACACTGCCAATGAAAGCAACCGGGAAATAAAGGAAGAAGAGGCAGGTGGCAGTCACATGTGACATGGGGGGCTTCATTTAAATGTTTCATATTGCTCACTTTCGAGGCAAACTCCATTTAGGGTTCTGAGTCAGGCTCTCAGAGGAAAGGACGTGGTCTGAAATGGTGCCGAGGGAGTGGAATGGGTGGTGGGAAAAGAAAAAGGTGAAGAACACATTGATGGCCCTCCTCTTTGGGAGAGGAGCTAAAAGCAATGACATGAAAATGTTGTCTCGCCTCACCAAACACCTGCACGTTTGGTTAACCAGCTGTGGAAGCGCCGTTTTGTGCACTGACTGCGCCACCTGCACCGTCAGTGCCTTTAGGCCGGGTGACCTTGATGACTTCTACAGCTAGTGGGACTCGGGAGAGCAACTGTTCTTTTCTCACATCCAGAGTCTTCTAACTTTTAGCTAAAGAGAACCTAAGAGTATTCCTTAAAAAAGCATTAGGTTGTTTGAAAATTGATATAAGTAGATTCAGTTCCTGTAGAGCTAAAAATTCTTAATTGTATATCTGCTTAGTTTTTAAAAACTGAGATATACTGCGTAGTTTTAAAAATATCTTTAAAGAACTTTGAAATATTAAGTATATAGATTGAGCCTTAACCTATGTGGTGAAATTTCATTTCAAACATCAAAAAGTCTATCTTAGTACTAGGCATCATAGAGATCAGTGCATTGTTAAAATGTGTCCTACGTCCCCATCTCTAAAACAAGTCACGAGGCCTTCACAGTCAGCGTAGCTTTTAGAAGAAATGTTTTACAAATCTCTTTTTAGTTCATGTTCATTCATGGAAATATGTAAAATGTACCCTTAATAATCTTTCAGTCCTTTCCAAAAAGAATAGGCTTCTATATATCTGTTATGATTTTCATTCTTTAGCATTCACATGAATGCACAGAATAGTTAAAATAACAATTTTTCTCTTGTTCACAATGTTTGTATTAAATAAGTCTTGTTCACTTAAAGATAAGTGTCCACATTTATGTCAGTGAAAAATGTTTCAATTATAACTATTCATTATCTTATTAATAGTAAAATGAAAATGTAGTAGTAATCTATATGTTAAACTAATGATAAATCTCCATCTTAAAAGCATAACTAGTCTAAAAAGCCATTTTTGTATTCAAAAGAGTTACCAGAGCACAGTGATTATTATTATTATATATTTTAAGATTAAATTTTAGCATATTTAATGTATACTACATTAAAGAGTCTTGGTAATACCTTCTACATAGTATGTACTCAAGTACTTATTTAATTTTTATTTCTTCTGCTATTTTTTCAAAGTGTTTAAATTGTGCCTATAAAAAATAAAATATAAAAGTTTTTCTGGTATTTTGGGTTAATAATAGATAAATATTTGATATAATTGCTCTATCTAATTTGATTTTTTTACGATAATCAAGGAAAAGAGCAAGGACAAACCAGAGTACTATTTAGAGACAGCCAGCAACGTTTAAACTTAGTCTTCTTCTTGAAATTTAATAGTATAATGACCTCTGTTTGGGAAGTTACATTTACTCGGTTTCTGCGTCAAGTTATAGCAATTTCTATGATGTCTTTTATCATCAAGTGCAATGATTTTCAACCAGTGCGCCACAGGAATGTTAAAACACGCAGCACCTGGCTATTAAGTCAGGGGCACCGACCTCTGTTTGCTCAGACTGTCAGATAAAACAGTGACAGCAGCCAGCACAGCAGTGGCCATCCGGTGTGAAGGGACCAAAATGGTACCTATTTTTTTTTGTCAGATTGGTAAAAAATACACTTTTTGGTATGCTGCAGAATTTTAGTAATTAGTTTATATGTGCCACGACATGGAAAAGGTTGAAAATCACTGATTTAGTGCTAATATAGTTTCCCTTGATTGAGATGAGGATATACTTATTAATAAGTGCCTGTTACTGCATTTTTGGTTGCACAGCAAGCACTGGCATGCAAGCTGTGATGTCACTATGAAACAGGTCTGTAGCTCGTGCAGTTACTCGGCTGCCTTTCGCAGTCTCATAGACGGACCCTCTTCTCCCCAGACAGACACGTATATAAATATTTCTCCTGCATAGGCAACGTTATGGGCGTAGGGGCATGAGAATGATCTTCTTTCCAGTTAGACCTAGAGTCAACCCCTAAAGACAGTGTTGCAGATATACTGGAACATTAGCAGAAGGCTGTATTTTTTCTATGTGGTGGGATATTTTATCCGATAAATATATTTATAATCTTCTGCTGGAATGTACACATACTGGGGATCTGGCCCGCAACCCAGGCATGTGTCCTGACTGGGAATTGAACCGGCGACCCTTTGGTTCGCAGGCTGGCACTCAATCCACTGAGCCACATCAGCCAGGGCTATCTGTTTTTTCTTTCATTGCAGATGCAGGGCAATGATTTTTGAAATGTTTACAGCTACACTAAGATATTTCTAAAATATAAACCTCAGCAACCTCCCTTCTCCCAGGCACAAAGAGGGGGACATTTGTCATAAAAGCTGTCTTCTACTCCCTACTCTGAGACACACACACGCATGCACTTAACTGCACTCACAGGCACACATGGTGCACAGATAAATCGCCTTTTTTTTGTGGTATGAAAGGCTCTCTGTCTGCATACCAAGACCTATAGGAGTTCAGTGTCTGACACACGACGTGAAGCCGCCATACCTTTCTGCTATCGTCGGTAGGGGTGGCAGAGGTCCTCCCATGCAGATCCTTGGCTATTGCACTAACTTGTTGATTTTATTTCTTGGCAGATTAGCTGTGGTATTGTTATACAAAATATACAAAAGTGTGTGTATATACATTTTAAAAATGTCTGCAGCATATGATATTTCAGAAAATGAAATTTTTTTGTCTCTTAGGGGAAAGGGTAGTGGCCTTTGCTGCTGTAGAAGGAATTTTCTTCTCGGGATCTTTTGCTGCTATATTCTGGTTAAAGAAGAGAGGTCTCATGCCTGGACTCACTTTTTCCAATGAACTCATCAGCAGAGATGAAGTAAGAGATGGAGTGTTCTCCTAGTTATATTTGTATTCGTGTTTGGTGTTCATTTATTTTTCTTCCCCCTGGAAAATGCTTATGACACAGGATCCTTGGTAATTCCTGGTCAAAGAAAATAAGAGGTCATTTCCTCCCTGACTTAAGCCACTGTGCTTTCCTCCTCCCTCTTACCGTTTCTCCTTCATCTCTTCTGTTCATCCTTAAATATCATGCTCCAGGTCGCCATCGTGGCCTCCTTCGTTCACTGTACGTGACGTCCTGGCTGACCTTATTTATTCCCATGGAATCGGCTACCATTCAGATGCTCGTAACAACCAAAACTTTGCCTTTAGCCCATACAGTCTTCCCTGAGCTCCAAACCTGTGTATTCGAGTGCACGTTAGGTGGTTTCTCTTGGAAGGAGAAATCAAACTCATCGTCTTTATCCCAAGGTTTATTCTTCCTTCTGTTTTCCCTGTCTCCTTGAGGGTCACTAACTTCCATCCAATCATTTCTTAATTTTTTTAGACATTAAAAATGAATGAACTTTTATTTTGGCTCTTCTTTGTTTTCCTTTAAGAAATGCTTTTGGTTGTAGATTTCTGTTGTTGTTAATGAATACTTTCATGTCAATGAACTAAGATTTGCTGACACTGAAATATTTTCACTACAGGTTATTATAATTGGCATTTTAATGAGATTTGAAGAAAAGAAGGTCCTGGCCCTCTTGATCCTTCTTGTGTCTTCCAGAGGTTATGTGTTGTGTTCCTCGAAGCTGCTCTATATGACACCTGACACGTCAGTGTGCGAAAACAGCTATTCAATTTGTTTTGACATTGGTATTTTTCTTCTGTTCTAGGGGCTTCACTGTGACTTTGCTTGCCTCATGTTTCAATACTTAGTAAATAAGCCTTCAGAAAAAAGGGTCAGGGAGATCATTGTTGATGCTGTTGAAATTGAGCAGGTAAGCTGGGAAGCTTATGCAATCTGCACAGCCACCTCTGAAGTTTGTTCCATTGTATTATTAAACTGACTCAAGTGAAGTTGCCATTTTATAGGTCAAAGTGATTATCAGTGATTTTATGTGGTCAATCTGACAGTACTAATAGATAATGTATTTCAATGATTGTGTCAGCTTCTATTTGGGTTTGTAAGTAAGTATTATATGTTAATGTTTTTTTGTTTTTGTTTTTTTAAGATTTTTAAATTTTTATTTTTAGAGAGAGGAGAAGGGAGGGAGAAAGAGAGGGAGAAACAGCAATGTATGGTTGCCTCTCACATGGCCCTCACTGGGGACCTGGCCCACAACCCAGGCATGTGCCCTGACTGGGAATTGAACCAGAGACCCTTTGGTTCACAGCCCGTGCTCAATCCACTGAGCTACACCAGCCAGGGCTATATGTTAAGGTTTTATGTGTATGAAATCTGTTCAAGGACTGGTTTTCCTATCTCATTGACCTGTCAAATTTTATGCCCTAACAAACTATTTTAATTATTTTAGCTTTATATTTTTAGATTGTTAGCTACTGGAGGGCAGTGACGGTTTCTTCTTTGTTTCATATTTTCAAAAACCGAGCAGGGCATCTAGCTTGAAGCATGTACCAGATGCTGATGGAATGAATACATAAATGAATTAGTGAATAGTAAAACTTAATTTATAGCTTGTAACGATATATGACTAGAGAGATATGACTGCTCCCCTTAGAATGTATTTGTATCATTTGAAAGAACTAGCTTTAAAGTAAAAAAAAAATTGTTTTAATTTAATACTGCATAGTCTAACAGCCATACTTTTCATATTGGGAGGAGGAAAAGGCATAAAATGCATTTTGGTGTCCTTAACCACTTCGAGAACTGAATCCAGATGGTTAATGGCTGGATGTTTGCCCTGTTAGCACTTAACGCTGTCTTTCAGCACAGCTGGAGTTCGGGCTGCCCCCACCCGCAAATGCAGTGCTATTTCTTTCTCATTTGCTTTGTTAATTATGTTTTCTCTTTTTTGCAACACCTTTCCATAATCCTGTTCCCCACAATGATCTTCTTCCGTGAATCTTTTTCTAGATATTTCAGGACAAAGTATCTCTTTTTTTTCCTATAGAAAAAGCATATGAATTCAGGTCCTATATGTGCTCCTTTTAAAAAATACCAGTGGTTTGATCATTAGTTTCCATTTATTTTGGCTATTTGAGAACATGAAACAATGTGAACAGTAAATACCCCAAACCTTTGAAACAAATGGACATTATTTGCCATGTTGAAAGAATTTAACCTAGTGTACTTTCCTTGGACAGGATTAGTGACTGAGAAGATTAATAAAACTAAAACCCGCTGTTTATGTGGAAGATACCTACTTATTTCTTGTTCTGCCTTTGTACTGTATTCTGCTTTTGTTTTTATCTCAGGAATTTTTAACAGAAGCCTTGCCCGTTGGCCTCATTGGAATGAATTGTGTTTTGATGAAACAGTATATTGAGTTTGTAGCTGACAGATTATTTGTGGAACTTGGATTCTCAAAAGTAAGGTGTTTTATATGTGTTACTACTAAGCTAAAATGTTATTTGTCAAGTCCACTAAAATGTTATAGTTGAACTGAAAGCATTTGTAACATACTAGTTTACTTTTAAAATGTCCATGACAGAGCCTTGTTTTTGTGACAGAAAGGCTTTGCAAAATCCTTTGAAACTTGAAATGAAATTCATAACAGAAGTAGGAGCCTGATAAATCTTAGAATAAGCTCAATAAATTACTTTGTAAAAATTGCAGGAGTCTATTTAAAAATAGGATTATTATTAAGTAATTGAACTTAATAATACATATGTGTTTTACCCTCATATAAATCTCCATATATCTTTGTTGTAATTTTGGGGTTGATACTTTTAAATAGGAAATAGTTATTATGAAGACATTAACTGTCCTAACTTGACTCTGAACTCAATTGTCTTTACGTTATTTCTGTTGTTCTGTTCATCAGAGATAATGTACCTGAGTTTCATAAAGAGGTGTGCTTTTCACATGACTTAGCAGATGGAGGCTGCAGCCAGACTACCTGGGTTTGAGTCCTGGTTCTACCACTTTCTAACTATGTGACCTTTGGCAAGTTGCTTAACTTCTATCTCAGTTTCCTCATCCGTAAAATGGAGATAATAACAATAATAATAATACTTACCACAAAGGATTGTTGATGAGTCAGTGACTTAAGCCACTTGAAACAGTGTCAGACACGCAGTAAATGCACACTAAATGGCCATGTTATATTCAACTAAGTGGAACATTCATGTAACTTTACTATGTACTACACCATGGTAATTAAAAAGTATAGGTTTT
Source organism: Micronycteris hirsuta (assembly GCA_004026765.1). NCBI lineage: Eukaryota > Metazoa > Chordata > Mammalia > Chiroptera > Phyllostomidae > Micronycteris > Micronycteris hirsuta. Next base: position 115,899 of record PVJI01002861.1, read on the forward strand.
GATTTTTGAGCATGGAAATGTAAGTTTAAAGTGTATTTAATGAGAAGACTTATGAAATCCATGATTCTGGGGTAATTGTTACCTTTCTTGGTAGTGCCTTTATATTCTGATAACCACAGAAATACTGTAAAGAAGGAGTCAGGTGAGGGAAAGCTTTTTGTAAGATAAACTCTTTATATTTTATTATTTTAGTTGCAAGATCCTCTCTATATTTATCAGTAATTAATGAGAGAAATCAAGATTACAATTGTATTAATATGATCTCTTAAGTTTATAAACTGTGTATTAAAATTTGTATTTGTTCCCAAGTTATACTATCATGTTTGCTATAGGAAAAATTAATTTGCTTACTTAAACCTCAAAGAGAACTCGCCATCCTTTATCCCACCACCATATCTTCCCACCCTCACATCCGTGTTCTCTGGCTGATTGGCAAACTGTGGCTTCCTGGGTCTAGTTAGAAGAATATCTAAACCCAGTGTAAAACAGCATTTTTCACAGGCCTTCAACATATCTCAGTAAATTCCCAAGAGCAGAAATTATACAGACTTCTTAGATTTTAATGCATTAAAATGAGAAATTCACAATAAAAGATTGCCAAAAGTTCCATCTACTTAGAAATTGAAAAGATACCTTTAAAACAAGATTAAAAATAAAAATATAATCTAATAGGAAATATAAACTAAATGACATTAAGATGACTGCTTATCAAAACTTGTAGAATCCAACCAAACAGATCCTCATAGGCAAATTTATAGCCTTGAATGAATATATTAAGAAAAGAAGACAATTTAACATACATAAACTAAACTTTGAACTCCAGGAGCTATAAGAACTATTCTTATAGTAACAGTTTTTGGTAAAATAAGAGACTATTTAATTAGTAAGTAGTTGTCATTTATACAGAATTCTAATTAGGAGCCACATTGATGATATTTTCAACTTCCCTTTTAGTTTGGAATTAGTCAATAAATATTTGAGTGCTTTTAATATGTCAAAAACAAGCCACTTAATTTAGTTGGGTCTCAGTTACCTTGTCCGTGCCAGGAATGATTTGGATCAGATCTTTTTGGAAGGCCACCGGTTTTAAAATCCAGTGGATCCATGACTATTGGTCTAGTGCTGTCTCCACTTACCTGCTGCGCATGACAGCTCTGTCCAGTCCCTCCTACAGCGTTCCTGACAGGAAGCATTTCACAGGATTCTGCCACCCAGCCATCCCAGCGCATGAGCTTTTTTTGGAATTAAAGCGCGCGCGCACACACACACACACACGCACACACACACACAGATATAAACCACAGAGCATGTGATTCACCTATTAATAAATGTACAATTCATTGGTTTTTAGCATATTCACAGTTATGCAATTATCCCAACAATCTCTTGTGAACATTATTTTTGTCACGCCACAAAGAAACTCTGTACCCATTAGCAACCAGTCACGTCTCTCCCCGCCCCCCACCCAGCCCTAGGCACCTCTAATCTAATTTCTGTCTCTTTAGATCTACACGTTCTATAGATCCCATTTCACGTAACTGGAGTCATACAGAATATGGTATTTTGTGTTGGCTTCTTAATATAGTATAATGTTTTCAAGGTTCATGTGTGTTATAGCCTGTATCAGTACTTTAATTCCTTTTTGTGGCCCAATAATATTCCTTTGTATGGCTATGCCAAATTTGATTTCTCCATTTATGGGTTGATAGATATTTGAGTGGTTTCACTCTTTGACTATTTTGAATAATGCTGATATGAACATTCACATATAAGTTTTTGTGTGGACATATATTTTCATGTCTCTCGGATATGTATTGGGTTGGCCAAAAAGTTCATTTAGTTTTTTCCGTAAAATAGAAGACATTTTTCATTTTCGCCAATTACTTTATTGATTTGGATATTTTGAGTGTGTCGGCTCACTCCCACATGGTATAATGTTGATTGTTCTCAATTAGTGTCTCGATTTGATTGTTGTCAACTTCAGCTGGTCTGTCTGACCATGGAGCATTTTCCAGTGAAAAATCTCTAGCACGGAACTTCGCAAACCACTTTGACACATTTAATCAGTCACAGCACCTTCTCCATACACTGCACAAGTCTTTTTTTGCATTTCAGTTGCATTTTTACCTTTCGTGAAATAACGAGACGTAATATGCTGAAAATGTTGCTTATTTTCTTCCATCTCCAATATTAAAATGGCTACTACACATAACCACCAATTTTGATGAGTTTTTTTAATGTACGCTGATATGACAGCTGTCACAATGCAGTCTAACAAAATTGTTTTGAATCAAGTTAAAGACAACTAGGCACTACTAGGGCTATCTTACGGAAAAAACCAAATGAGCTTTTTGCTGGGTCATATACTAACTCCATTTTTAATCTTTAGAGAGACCATCAGTCCATTTTCTAAAGTGACGGAACCATTTTACACTAACACCAGCAGTACATGAGGGTTCCAGTTTCTGTACGTCCTCACCAGTGTCTGTTATCTGTTCTCCCCCATTATCGCCGCCCCAGTGTGGGTGAAATGGTATCTTACTGTGGTCTGGATTTGCATTTACCTAGTGGATAATGATTTTGAGCATCTTTTCCCGTTTTTATTGGCTTTTTGTGTATTTTCTTTTAGAGAAACGTTTATTTGCCTACACACATTCTTTGCCCATTTTTTTAAAAGAATTTATTTATTTATTTTTAGACAGAAGGGAAGGGAGAGAGAAAGGGAGAGAAACATCAATGTGTGGTTGCCTCTCACGTGGCCCCCACTGGGGACCTGGCCTGCAACCCAGGCATGTGCCCTGACTGGGAATTGAACTGGCGACCCCTTGGTTCATAGCCCGCGCTCAATCCACTGAGCTACACCAGCCAGGGCTCTTTGCCCATGTTTATTGAGTTATTTGCATGTATTTTTATCTGTGGTGTTAATAATTTCTGCTGGAATACTCCTAATTAAAAAAAAATCTTCTTTTATTGACCCTCATGAATCATTAAAATGTCTCACAGTTTCCATCAAGCCGTATCCCCACATCTGCTTCTTGACCTGAGAAGCAGTGAAAAAGCTTCTTGTCAGCATATGTCCCACTGTCTAGGGTCACTATGGGTAGAATTTATCCTGCCTTACCTCTTCATGGTCCCTTAACTGATGGGCTATCTGTTCTGTTACGAACTAAGAAATACTTAGGTCTATACTACATTGTTGGTAATTTAATAATTTGTAGTATCATGTATAGGTGACTACCTATTGGTAATACCTGTGAGAAATGCCTTTAATATCTATGGGGTATTAAATGTCTCAAACTGTGAAAATGTTTTAGTTGGTTGGTTTTAAATCTTTCATTTCCTAAAAATAATCTTTTTTCCCCTTTCTACTTCTTAGAACACCAGAGATGCTAGTACAGTTTCTTAAGGATGCTAGTAGGTGATCTTAGTCATCTGAAAATGCATCAGCCCTACCCACCTCCAGGACCTTAGGGTGCAGTGGGATCCTGAAGTTGACTAGGCAGGTGCTGGGAGACCCGAGCTCCGTGTTAGTCGTCTGTTGCTCTTCTTGTGGGATATAATGTGGTTTCCTCAGAATGTTTACTAACATTTCCTTTTTTTTCTTTCAGGTTTTTCATGCAGAAAATCCCTTTGATTTTATGGAAAACATTTCTTTGGAAGGGAAAACAAATTTCTTTGAGAAACGAGTTTCAGAGTACCAGCGTTTTGCCGTGATGACGGAAACCACGGATAATGTCTTCACCTTAGATGCAGATTTTTGAAACCCTCCCTGTATTTAAACCTGTTGTTGCTAAATAGCAGTCTGTTCTTCTCTGCTTAAAAACAAATCCAAACCTTACAGTATCTCCTTTAGGGGGTAGGCGTTTGCTCAGCAGGAAATCCAAAACCAAATGTCAGTCAATTTGGATTTATATGAATACACTGTAACTTTCCAGCTTAACAAGCAGAGTGTGACCTGAATGTTTTTGTTTTGTTACTGAAATAGAAGATGGCATTATGTAGTGGTCGCGAGCTTGAGGGTTGGCATGAGATACGAGTCTGAGATTCTGTCTGCTTTGTGTGATGCTTGGCAAGTCCGTCCATCTCTCTCTACCTCAGTGCACTTGTCTTTACAATGCGTGTAACAGGAAGTCCTAAATTCATAGAGTGGACATGGGGATTAAGGCAGAAAATAAGTACTTAGTAGTACCACCACCGCCGCTGCTGCTATTACTGCTACTACTTATTATTATTAATAGTATTACAGTGATACTGTGATAAAACGCTTCCATCTCAAAGCAGTTGTGAACTAGATTCTGAGATCTAGAGTTAGATCTTTGTGTTTTTAGTGTTTGAGGAAGGATATGAAGATTTCCTAAAAAGTATACTTCTCATTAATTTGAGAGTAACAACTTTGAATTTCTCAATACATAGTAAAGGAAATCTAGTTCTCAGTTGCTTTGGGCAGGGTACTTACAGAGTGGAATCCAGGAGGTTAGTTATTGTGGTAGTGTGCCTTGTCAGCAAAATGATTCTGCTCCTTCAGAAACTAGGAAAGGTAGCTATTACCAGACGTAACCCTGGAAGGTTTAAAACCAGGTAAATATGCCAGAACGGCATCTCCCAAAGAATATTCTAAGAGCTATTAGCCTCTCTAGATGTTTTGTGGAGAAAAGAGATTCTGTGGTCTAATGAGTCTGGGAAATGCCGCATTGTCTCTTCCCCCTTACAGTGTTCCGTCAGTACGTCAAAGACTGAGACATCCTACAGTACGAAAACTTATTTCCCCCTGCACATTCCACACTTAACACAGATCTGCTTTCAATGTGTTAACATCTAACCTGACCTGTGGTCTTCAGAACATAGTTTGGAAAAAGCTGGTCTAGAACCATTCATACATAGAAGAAGGGCTTGTGGACTAAGCCACAGAGAACCTGGTGGGGTAATGAAACCATTTCACATCTGTGCCCAGCTGAGTGATGTACTGTGATTAAGCTCAGGGGTGTTTCCTTAATCTTATCACTGCTTTATGCTGTTGTGAGATGCAGTTCTTTTAATGGGACTGGGCATGCCGCATGGAGGCAGATGGCGGGGGAGACAGAGGTCTCTGCAGGAGACTGAGGGAAGGCCAGGAGCCAGGGTCTCTGAGAAGTCTGCCCTCATTATTGTAAGGAGGTGTTAAGAGGTAACCTGAGCCCCAGAAAGCAGTGGGGTCCCCCATGCACAGCATGACACTTTATAAAATTCTGGAAGTTAAAATTTAGAGATTTTCTCTTTGTAGACATTTTTGGTCCATTTATGCCACAACTATCTAATTGATTAAAACAGGGAATTCTCAAGTGGATGCAAAAGGAAATGACTATAACCTTATTTGTTAGAATATCAGAAATGAGATAGTTGGCCTACGCTAATATAATTTATTTGTTTAGTGCTTCCTACTTAGTTTGCCATGCGTTTTTACATCATCGCCTCATTTAATCTTAAAACAGCTCTCTGAGCTTGATGGAGCAGTTAGCACTGAAGGTTCACTGCTGGGAAGAGTAAGGCTCAGAGAAGTTAAGTGACTTGGTCAAGAACTGTTCATAGTTACTATCCCTACAATGCAATTTTTTTACAGGATATCATATTTCTTGTATTTAGTGTTTTGTCAGCCATCTTGATTTGATGTTTCCCTGCTAAAGTATCATCTATTTTAATTATCATATACATTAATTAAAGTGTGAAAGTATCATAACATTTTAACTATAGTCAGGTAATATATTCAAAGAACTGTATCTACTGCCATACAAAAACTTAACATTTAAAATTGATAGTATCTGTAATGACATCAGAATGAGAGAAAAGCTTTCTCCATTTACAGCCCACATCTCCTTTGTTTTGAATCCAAATTTTCTCCTAGGTAATGACCTGTGCCTTAATATGAAGTTTATTTACAGTAGCAATAAACCTAACTGGATTGAGATGAAACCATTTTAATACCAAAATACTGGATTTTTATACACTGGTGTATTATATTCTATATTCTATACCCTTTTCCAGGCCTCCAGGTTGCATATTTATTTATTTTGTTTAATATTTTGGCTCTTAGTTTTTAAGGAATCAAGAAGTTGTGGGATTTCTTTTTAATATTAGCTTGCAGGTAAAGAAAAAAATTCAGATTACATTTATAATTTTTTTAACAGCACTTGTATTTAAGTCATTGCTATAGTAGTTAAAGTTAAGTTTACTTAGGAATATAAACACTGGCAGTTCTGTGATATACTGCATTTATTAAAAATGTTTCAGCGTAGGCCCAGCTGGTGTAGCTGAGTGGATTGAGCGTGGGCTGGGAACCAGAGGGTCCCGGTTCGATTCCCAGTCGGTCCACATGCCTGGGTTGCGGGCCAGGTCCCCAGTAAGGGCCATGTGAGAGGCAACCATACATTGTTCTTTCTCCCTCTCTTCTCCTCTCTCTGAAAATAAATAAATAAAATCTTTAAAAAAAAATGTTTCAGCGTAGTACGTAGAATCATATCTTGGAAGGATTTGGGAAGATACCTTGGTTCAGTGTATTCCAAAGGGGCAGTTTTGCTGTCCGATCATATACAATAACAAACAATTATTGTTACAACATGAGCTTACTCCAGTCATGTCTTTACATATGAAATTTTTACAGTTCTCTCATTTTGGGACATCCAAAGTTTTCTTCTTCTTTTGCCATTTTGTTTTCCATTTGCTTATTAAAAAAGTGATTATTGGCAGGAGCTGATACTCAAACAGTGAAGGAAATGCAGATGAAGAAGACCCACTCAGACCTAATTGCTATCATGACAACACTAAGTCCTTCTTTAAGAATATTTCTTGTGATGACAGTAGAGAATGGAGACCAGCCTGGGCTGAGGAAAGATGAAACGCTGAAACATTTGGAATCCCGCTTTGTCCAAACTGTGTCCGTGGGGGGTGGTGCGGAGGCCCAGGAGGTCCTGGTCTCCATGTGCAGGAATCTTCACTGCTGGGGGTTTCCTCCTGGTGGTGGACCGTGGGGGGTGTGGGACAGGTTTGCGGACTGTGAGTATAAGAAAGACAGCAAAGTGGCTGCATAGTCTATGAACAAGTCTTTGAAAATAGGTGAATTTCTAGCTCTCTGTGGTCCTGAGAACCGCTTTCAGTCTTTGCCAACAATGAAGAAGGGAACTCATTGTATATTTGTCACTAGCACTGGGTTGTTTTTCTGCTTAATTTCAAAGATACGATGCAGTTATATTGGGCTGGGTGCGAGGGTGGGGGGCAGCTCACCTTTAAAAATGAGCGTTAAATATATTTGAAATAGCAAAAGGTTAAGTAATTTTTTTTAAAGATTTTATTTATTTTTAGAGAGAGGAGAAGGAAGGGAGAAAGAGCAATGTATGGTTGCCTCTCATATGGCCCTCACCAGGGACCTGGCCTGCAACCCAGGTATGTGCCCCGACTGGGAATCGAACCGGGACCCTCTGGTTCCCAGCCCGCGCTCAATCCACTGAGCTACACCAGCCGGGCTTGTAATTTTTAATATATAGTTAAACTAAAGCAGTTCTTCAATAGGACTAATAACTGAAGGGATTTTTCTAATCACTAAATTGTATTTGGCAGTTATTGCAAGTTGCCTGCAGATAGGGCTGTGATACCGTGTTTTGAGCCACAGAAGGTTGGTGCATGCCTGCACGTACATGCGTATCTTTTGCTTTTTCTTTCTTTTTGGAAATCTGTAATAACCCTTTTGAGATAGCTTATTTCGTCAGAGTGTTAGATGGTAGAGAATTTTGTCAGTAAACTATGTACACACAGTAAATACTGTTTCTTAGGCAAAGGTAACTCTGTACGTTGTAAAAGTTCCATTATATTCCATTGCCAAAGAAACATTAAGAGATTTTTAGAGCTGCATGAAAAGCAACTAATTTTTTAAAGAATAAACATTTCAAGGTCAATAAACATACTGTGTCCTTGCAGAAGTTGATGTGCTGAGGAGCAGAGCTATGCCTGGGTCTTTTATTCATAGCTTTCTAGGCTTAAGATTTTTTTTTAATGGCCTTTGTTCTTTTTTTTTTTTTTAAGATTTTTATTTATTTTTAGAGAGAGGGGAAGAGAGGGAGAAAGAGAGGGAGAGAAAGAGCAGTGTATGGTTGTCTCTCACATGGCCCTCACTGGGGACCTGGCCTGCAACCCAGGCATGTGCCCTGACTGGGAATCGAACCGGGACCCTTTGGTTCCCAGCCTGCGCTCAATCCACTGAGCTACACCAGCCAGGGCTCTAGGCTTAAGATTTTTAATTTAATTTTTTTTTAATGTTTGGAACACAAATGAAGATCTCATACATTCTTTTATTATATGAAAAGGATAAATTGTTCATGTTCATTGTAGGAACTTCATTTTATAGTAAATGGCGTATCACAGGATTTGTCTGAATAATAGGTATTTTCAGGATATGAATGTAAGTATTCATAGATAAGAATGTACTTAGCTGTATTTTCAAATAAGTAACACCCTCCCTTTTCTAGGACAATAAAACTAGGCATCAATTCACTTGTTCTTCCTGATAATACCTGGAATTTTGTTGTGATAAGTTGACTCATTCCATTATATTTTAAGAGGAGTCAGAGTGTCAGAAATTACTTTGGCAACCTATGAGGTATCATAGCACTGGTCCTTTGGCCTGTGATCCACAGATGACTCAGCGTAGAGTTCATTGCTAACTGTAAATTACTAGTACCTCTTTTTGATCTTTTAAGCTCTAGTGGGAGAAAAGTCTGACCACTTTTGTGTTTTTGTGAAGGTCATAGAATAAAACAGTTCAAAGATTTAAATATTTTGCCCTGACTGGTGTAGCTCAGTGGATTGAGCGTGGGCTGGGAACCAGAGGGTCCCGGTTCAATTCCCCGTCAGGGCACATGCCTGGGTTGCGGGCCAGGTCCCCAGTGAGGGCCATGTGAGAGGCAACCATACATTGCTGTTTCTCTCCTTCTCTGTCTCCCTCCCTTCCTCTCTCTAAAATAAATAAATTAAAAAAATATTAAAAAAAAAAGATTTAAATATTTTTATCTCTTGATTTTCCTAAAACTATTTACTAGTGATAAAGATGTGGAAAACTGTACTATGGGAAAATTGAGATATTCAGCGATGGTTGATAATTTTATATCTTTTGTAAAGCTCTGCAAGAAAATGTTTTGTAATTTGGTTTTATTATTAAGTTTTAATACTTGGCAGCTATCATTTAGAGAATATTGTTTAATACACTTTGCTTGCATGTGAACAATGAAACCTTTGGGGGGGCCCACAAACCATGACATTGAGTACATTTCTGAGGTGTTCTGACCGTCAAATCAAGTGCCGTGACAATCCCTTTAGAGTTTAGACTGTTCGAGATGTCCCGGGCTGATTGCAAAAGAAAAACTGCACATACCAGCTCTAAAAATGCGCACCAAAAATATGAATTCACGCATTTTCCAAGCCCTCCAGGTCACTGACGGGCCATTTGCTGTCCCAGTGACAACTGGCAGCGTGGCCTGCCTGTAGTGCGCTGTACAATGCCAAGAGAGGATTTTATTTTGAGGCAGAATAAAATTTCAATGAAAAAAAAAAACTGATTAGAAGAAAGATAGTGTTGCAGATTTAAAAAATAAATTATTTGATTACCAGAATCTTGCATTTTACATTTGTATGTTGAAATAAACTGCGTCATAGCCATGTCATTTGTGTGTGTCCTTTTAAAGTAAGAGTGTTTCTTTATGAATGCAGGGACTGCCACCACTGTCCTCGAATTCCCAGGTAGCGTGTGTGCAGATTAAGCTGAAGGTGAAATGTCGCTGACTGATCAATGACAAAGGAAGCCGCTGCTGGGCTCTGTGAGAGCCAGTTAAGTCCTCTAATCAGGTCTTCCATGTTTGAACTACGCCGAGTGAATTGGTAGCCGACTGAGGAACTCGTCCCCGGCAGAATCCGCATACGTGGTACAGAAGTGAAATCTGTATATCTGTGTTTTAAAAGGTCTGCTCCTTTTTAGACAAGGTTTGAAGGAGAATCTGATATTCCTGAGGCATTAGGAAGAAAGGATTTAAGCCTTCAAATTTTAGGCTTAATTCTGTTAAAGAAAATACAGGTGAAATGGAAGGCTGAAGAGTGATTTTTTTAAATACAGATAAGAAAAAAAAATAATCTTTTTCTAAGCTCATAAGATTCTTAGGCATTTGACTCTGTTTTACAACTATGTTTTGATTTTCCCAAATGTCTCGTTGCAAAGTTACTTGGTATCTACTGTGTACAGTGAGCTTTATGAGGTGTGTACTTAAGTAATTTTTGCTAAAATACCCTATGGCCAATCAAGACACCTCTGTGTATATATTATAGAATTTGTTTTCTTCCCCAAAGAAATAAGTTGTGTTTTTGTTTAGTAGGTTGAAATAAACTATCATAGCTACATCATTTGTATGTGTCCTTTACAAGTAAGAGTATTTCTTTATAAATGCAGGGGCTGCCTTGATGAGGAAACATATATATTTTCCCAGCCCATCATGAAGCCAACAGTCTGGTTTTTCCAGATTTGCCTCCTGGCACAGAGGCTGCCGGAGAAAAGGTCATACAAGACGGACGGGACCTACTGTAAAGTCACGATCACCCACTGTCTCAGTCTAGTCAGGTTGCTAGAAAAGAAAAAAGGGCTAGGTGGCTTTACAAGACACTTGTTTCTCACAGTTCTGTAGGCTGGGAAGTTCAATACCAAGGTGCTGACAGGCTCCCTGTCTGGTGAGCCTCACTTCCCGGTTCGCAGACAGGCGTCTACTTGCTGTGTCCTCACTGGGCGGAAAGGGGCAGGAGAGCCCCCTGAGGTCTCTTCTTCTTTTTTTAAATAAGGGCACTCACCCCACTCATGAGAGCTCAAGGCCCCACCTCTAAATCCATCACATTGGGGATTAGGTTTTAACACGAATTTGGGTGGGACACCCCTTCCTCAGCACTTTCTTGCAGTCGTCCGTGATTTCCTGGTTAACTCGACCTCCATTCTCCACAACTGCTTTTCCACACGGTCTCCACTCTGCTTCTCCCCTCCCTCCTCGAAGAGCCGCCTTTATCGTCTGCTTTTCCTTGAGTCCTCACAAGAAACAGCCTCAAACCAACAGATGGCGGTAACTAGAGACAGGAGCTGCTTTATGGTCAGGGATTTAAACAAATCAAAGCCAGCATATCTTTATTTGCCATCACTTTACTACCCTGAGTTCTGGGCAGGATTTCTTGGGAAGTTCTAGCTGGGGCAGCTCTGAACATTTTAGAGACGTGGTTTCAGGTTTCCAAAGTTTGTGCTGTGCACCCCCAGTCAGGGCGTGCCATGAGATAGGATGCAGAAGTCCAGTCTAGGGACTAAGAAGTTGGCAATAGAATTCAAGATACAAATTTCTACGCACGATTTTTGTTCTGTAGAGACATTACCATCACAGAGCGATTAAGGAGAATATCTGTCTCTCCCTCCCTCTCTCTGGGAATAACAGCCACTTAATTCTGGGAGCTGTGCTCTCACTCCCACCGTGTGGTTTTTGCAGGGCTGCCAATGCGAGTGCCGCTGCCGCCTGTCTGGGCACAGGGTTAGCCTGCGGTCAGGCGGGGCCAGGCCCTCACCTATGGGGTTTCTAGTTGAAATGAAAGGAAGAGGATCACTTATTCCCATGACAAGCTGGAGAAAGAGTCCTGGCTCTAACCGCCCCTGGGCCCAACTGTGTTCCATTTAGCGACCTTTCGTTATCAAGGTAATAAATGTCTACTTTGTGTCTAGATAACTAGCCTTCTTGACTTACCACTCAAAGAACCCCAGTTAAAACAGAAATTGGGCCCTGGCTGGTGTGGCTCAGGGGACTGATTGCCGGACTGTGAAGGTCACTAGCTCAATCCCCAGTCACGGCACATGCCTGGGTTGTGGCCCAGTCCCCAGTTGGGGGTGCATGAGAGGCAACCACACATTGGTCTTTCTTTTTCTCCCTCACTTCCCTTTCTCTCTAAAAAGAAATAAAACAATAATAAAAAAAAAAAACCCCAGAAATTGGTTCCTGGAAACAAACAAAAAAAGAATGGAAAGAACTAGGGTGTTCGTGTGTGGATCAGTGAAGGAGCTGAGAGCCCAAAGTTTGCACCCTGCGTGGATCCTGAGAGCCAGGTGCGTAAGCCTTCAGGGAGGGGGACGTGGAGGACAAGGTGAAGAGTCAAAGGGCGAGACAGAGCCAAGGTGTGAATCGTAGAAGAGCAGGGTTGTTGCCAAAGACTCGTGTCCACGGTCCGCATGGTCGTCCTGCTGTGATGAAACTGCTGTCCGTGTGTCATGTAACCTTTCTGGGTGACTAATGCGTCCGGGCTTTCTGCACCCCACGTCAACTCCCAGCCATGTCTGCTCCGTGCTCGTTTCTCCAGGTTAGCGTGTTTACACGTCAGAGGAAACAAGAACAGCGTGTGGTGGTCACGGAGGGTGTGCTTGATGCCCCCTCATTGTTAACGAGGACAGCCAAGTTCTTAGAGTAAAAGTGTGTGCTTCGCTGTATCTTGAAAATTAATTCCCAGTAAAATAACAGCATCGGTACCTACTTTAACGTCTATAAGGCGATTTTGCAATCATGTCATTCCAATCATCTCACTGGTTCACTAATTTTACAAGAACTTGCTATGTCATAATAATATTGATAAGGAACCTGAATTTCAGACAAATTGTTGCCTAAGGCCCCACTCTAGGAAAAGTTAGAGGCGGGACTCCAGCCTGAGCGTCACGCCTTTAGGGGCCGCGTGTTTTCACCGGGTGCACCCACCTTTTTATTCTGACTGCTGGTGCTATTCAAGACTTGTGGTGGGATATGATCCCCTTGACCCACTCTCTTTCTAATGTACGGCATTACTAGGTACCAATTTAGGCCTTCATTAGCCCATCTTGGTTGGGGTCCTGCCCCAGAGCTTGCTGGGAATGCGTTCTAGCATCTCATCGTGGAGGGTGTGGAAAGGGCTCGCCTGTGGGGGCCCAGTTGGAGTAGCAATACTGTGTGAAGACAAGGGCAACTGACACTTGTTTGCTCATCATATATGGCAAATAAATCTTCAAAACTTTATTTAAGTAAAGAGTAATTCATTTAAAAGTGTCAGGTGAAATAATAGTATAGGTCGAACGCAGAATGGCACACACTGACAGGGTTTACATAGGCCAAACTTTGGAAACCTGAAACCACGTCTCTAAAATGTTCAGAGCTGCCCAGGCTGGAACTTTCCAGGAAGTCCCGTCCAGAACTCAGGGTAGTAAAGTGATGGCAAACAAAGATATGCTGGCTTCGATTCGTTTAAATCTCTGACCACAAGGCACCACCTGCCTCTAGTAACTGCCATCTGTTGGTTTGGGGCTCTAAGTTTGGAGGCTGAAATCTCAGAGGACCCGCACTGCCCTTCACACCCATCTCGAAGGGAGTCTAACCCACGGAAGGCAATGTCCAGATACAGTCAGCCTTTACAGCTCTTGAGAAAATAGACAACGAAAAACCTCTCCCAAGCACACCACCTGTGTGTGACACAGGCCATCACCTACTGCTCATCTCTGGGGACTCAGCTTGGTGATGGGCCATGAGAGTTTGATACAGAAAGTTAATTCCCCTTTCAGATCCCCCTCCCTCTGCTCCTGCTTTCTTTACTGGTTAGCCCCTACCTGTTCTTTGGGAAGGCCCATTTCTCTGTGTGAAGGGAAAGCTCTCTATGAGCTAGCTCTCTATGCTCTATACGTGGCCCACGATGTATTAAAATGATAACTGAGCCTCTTCCAGGTGAGGACAGTGCTCTCTGTATTTGTATTGTCCGTGAGACACGAGGTAGTTGCTCAGTATTTCCTTAATGAATGAATGACTGACAGTCGTAATCAGTCGTATCATGAAGCCTCGTGTGACGTGATCAGAATAAGCCGGTGGCCAAAAACTGTCATTCACAGAGCACATGCCACCCCCATGCTTTACATGTGTCATCTCAATGCCCTTAACCATCCCGTCGGGAAGGTGTTTCCCCCCCTTCCTTCCACAGTTATTTGTTGAGGGCATCCTAAGTGCCAGGCACTGTGCTGAGTGCCGGAGATCAAACCATGAAAAGGTATGATGTCTGCTTCGTGGAGCATAGAGGCGTAGACCTGTGATAAACAAGCAAAGTAAAGAAATGTTGCTTCCTTCATTTTCAGAAAAATCTACTCCTTGTCTGCTCCTTGCTTAAAGTGGTGCCGACGGCCCTGGCTGGGTAGTTCAGTTGGTTAGAGTGTTGTCCCAATACACCAAGGTTTCGATTCCTGATCAGGGCACACACAAAAATCAACCAATGGATGCATAAATAAGTGGAACAACAAATCGATGTCTCTCTCCCTCTCCCCCATCCTAAAATGAATTTTTTAAAAAGTGGTACTGATAGAGCCAGACTGGCTCAGCTCTGTTTGATCGCAAGGCTCATGCTTTCTCCAGAATCTCCACGTAAAAACGTTGCTGCATCTCTGATGGGCAGAGTCGCAGGCCCCATCCCACTTCAAAGGGCTGCAAGGCCTGGGGTGCCCAGGCCTGGGGTGCCCAGGTCAGGGTGGGAGAGGTGGCTGGCAGCTGCAGGTGTGGCCTCGGCTTCAGGGTAGAAGGCGCCCACTGCAGGTGAGGGCCAGAATGCTTCATCCTGCTGGCAGCTGGCAGGTGGCCCTGTTGCCATCAGTGGGGGATTTGGTTCCCAGGGCTAACAGAAGAATTTAGCAAAGCTAATTCCATCTAATTTTCTGAAAGGGAAGAATGGCTTTAGCATCTTGCCAGCTGCCACCAATGAACTCACAGTTGCCAGGCCCCCATGGGTCTCTCCTGGAGCTGGAGAAAGCCTTCCCTGGGGCTGGGGGGAGCAGAAGAGGTGGGGGTCGGGGAAGGGGAACACTGTGCCAAGAAACCTTCCGTGCTCTACAGACCAGAACCGTGGCCTGGATACTCCATTGGGCCCCTGCTCCCCATCTCCAGCCTTGGGCTTCTTGTGGGTGGTACCTGCTCCGGGAGATGGTCTTGGAAATGTTTTGCTGGAGAGCTCTCTTCCTGACTTCCACATGGTGGAGCCCTTGATCTACTGGTTTCTCAGCTCAGACTGCTCCTTCCCTGCAGGAACTGAGGAGGTAGCCTGACTAAAAGGAAGATTCTGTTTCCAGATGCACTTGGGCCGCCGGGCAGGCCAGACACATGGAAGAAATTTGTGCTCAGCACTTGCCCTTTAGGAAGGGCCAGCTCCCTGCCGACGCCCTTGGGTACCGCAGCCCAGACTGGCTGGGTAGAGATGGAAGTCTGAGGAACTACGCCGGGGGGGGCGGGGGGAGGCCGAGGGAAGCTCTGCATTTCTGTAGGGAAAAGCCTCTTTCCATAAATGGATGCTGAGCTGTAATGAAGCAGCTGACAACATCACACATCCTTGTGAGCTATCAGGAGGCCTGGTCACAGAGTTGCCTGTGATATTGGTATTTGCTTCAGTGGAGGGGATGGTGCAGAGGACAGAGTCAGAAATGGCAGAAAGATGGCACTTCCCTTCTGGCCCATTCTGAGAGTATCTGAGAATTGAGGGGAACAGACTAGCTCTTGTCAGTTGTTCCAGAAGGGGTCACGTGAGTCCCTGTGGCTGGGGTACCTGAAGCTCCCATCCACCTTAGTCTGGGATGGTGACATCTAGGGTAGGGACAGGTGGGTGTGCCTTCACAGTTCAGGTCCAGGGAGCAGGTTTCCTGGAGGCTGGGGGTCACTTAATGATGCTCCATCCTATGAATCTGCCTTGACCCAGAAAGCACCTCAAAATGTGGGATGCTGCTATTATGTGGAGGAGCACATACTTCAGAGGCAAACTACTCAGGTTCAGATCTTGGTTGCACCACTTGCTGGCTGGGTGACTTTGGCACGTTGTTATCGGTGACACTGGGAAGAAGAGCAGTATGGGCTTCCTGTGTGGTATCATGCAGGACAATGAAAGAGCACCCAGCACAGAGTAGGTACTCTGCAGTTGAAGCTATTATCTCAAGGCTTCTCTCTGGCACTAAAATCCCAGCTCTGCGCCTGGAACACGCCCAGTAGCTTAGAGAGACCTTATAGTCAGTTCCTCTGCGGTTGCAGAATGGGTTTCCTGCTCTGTCCCCATTAACAATTTCGTTGTGTGGGTTTCATGTCCGTCTGACAGACTGGTCATTCAAATTTTTGCCTAAATTTCTAGATGGTCTTAGTATCCAGCACTTATCTGGCTGGGAAATATATTCTTGTGCTTCCTTAACAAACAATATAGCTTTACTTGGCCTACGGCATCAGGAGCAAGTGAGATTCAGTTCGCCTTAATTATCCAGGCAGGTTTAACATCCTTTGTTGCTGTTCTCTTTTAAAGCTAACGAACGAATCACAAGGCCTAATAGCGAATAATTGCCATTTTGGTCTACACTGAGCAAAGCCAAGCAGCGTCCACACCACAGCGGCACGTCCCTGCCCTAAGGAGAACCCTCAGTCCCAGGTCTCATCCTGCCGATCCTCGCCTGGACTGAAAGCTTGAATGCGCAGACTTGCTGCTCCTCCGCCTTAATCAAGGGCCCTCCTCGCACCAGTTGGATGCAGACGGGTGCTCATTCTCAGCAGGGGCCTCGATTGGAGCCTCGGCCCCACCACTGAAATGCAGGCATGGCTGGGTGCGTTGAGGAAACTTGTGTGCACCCACCTGCAGTTTCTCTGTGTGGGGTCTCTGGGGAGAGAAGCAGCCCTGGGGCAAGGAGAGGACGGATCTGACGGTTCGAGCCAAGTGATGGGAAGGCGCAGAGATTCAGGATGCAGCAGGGAGGCCATTCCACAAATCCTCTCAGGTGAAACCAGGGTGGAAGCCGACCTGGAAGGAGCAGGTTTACAGAACCTCGCCTGTGCCGAGACGCAGACCAAGACGAGGGCAACCCAGAGGGAAGGCGTCCGCTCTTCCTTCCAGGCCAACTTGTAACCGACCTTGGTGCCTGGAGGAGCGGCATGAAGCGGGTGAGCTCGATTGTTTCAACTTCTTGCCATTGTAAGCGTCGATGGAGAACGTTGATTTACACACTTACACACTTTACCTGTGTAACTTTATGCATGGCCATCCTTCTCCCCTGGGATAAATCGGGTCAGAAAAATGCAGAATTCTGAAGTTGTCCTGCTACATTTTAAAAAAAATCTATATGCATATACAGCCTGGCTTATTTATTTTTTTCTTTTACATGAGATGTTTACATACAAAACTTTCTTTTTTACTAAAACTATAGATAAATTCTGAAACCTTTTCTCTGGCCTTAGGGGAGGCATTTTTGTTTTCATTTTTATTTTTGGCCACACTTCTATTTATCTCTGTGGCAGCTACTCTTAGCTGTCTACTCCAAAGCCATTCCCAGCCCTTGCCCACTTCCAGTGATGGATGTTGGGGAAGCCACATCCTTGCTTTCTCAAGCTCCTTTGTAGCAAGCAGTGGCTAAGTGGCCCCGTCGGACTATGAGAGAGACACAAAGGAAAGCTTGTTGGAGCCTTACGGAGAAATATTTTTTCCTTTCCAAGAGTGAGGCTTGTGAAAAGAAAATCTCTGCGGGAAATACTCCTCTGTGCCCTGCCTTCAAACAATTGTGTGAGGACGTAATCTCAGAACAGTGGCAGCCATCTTGTGATCACGAGGCAGCAGGCATGAGGAAGAACAAAGAAGCAAAATACTGATGATGAAAGAGATAAAAGAAAAAAAAACCCCTTGGTTTTGAAGATACTGTTACATGGCTGGACCAGCCTTGGAAACTCCTACCTAATGTTTTCTGTTCTGTGAGATGATAAGTACCAAGATTACCTAAGCTATTCTTACTCATGGCTTCCTTTACTTACAACAAGTGCATCTTAATTGAAACAACCTCTCTCCCTCTCTCTTTTTTAAACAATTCAGCATGAGATTATTATCCCTCCATGCTCACCCTGCATTCCTTCACCATAGGGTGGTTTCGATACTCACACTCTGATTACATTACTTATAAACCATTTTAAAATGGAAGACACCGGGTTTACTTCTTAGTGATTCTGACATCCCACACAAATGTTCCTTCCTACTCAGCCCAAGTTCAGCCTGGCTTTTCCAGGGTTTGGCAGGAGACACCATGCAGCCCTGAGCAGTCAGTCAGCTGCCTTCCTCATGGCTCCACCCTGCTGCCCCCCCCCCCCAAAAAAAAAAAACCATGGCAGTAAGGTCCTGGAGGAAGGCATTCCTGAGTTCTGCTGTTGGGCAGCCCTGCCTGCTTCTCATTCAGGACTGGCCCCAGCACCCTTCCTCCCCGAGGAGGGGTCAGAGTGGGTGGGGTCTCTGTCCTGCTGCCTTGTAGCTGAGACCAAATTAGACAGACACAGTGTTAAAACCAGAACCTTTGTCCTGGAAGTCATACATGAAGTGCTCATGCCTGGAATACAAACACCCAGCGATTCCTTCAGATTCAGAGTCAGCTGGGACCCTTGTCCGTTCTACAGGTGTGTGTGGACTGAGTCCACTGTTTGACTGCATTACTCTCGAATGGCTGGCTTCCTGTTGTGGTTTAGCTAATATCCAACTTTCCTATGACAGGAATAAATTACAGGGCTTATTCCGCCCTGCAGCCCATAACTTTCACAAAGAGCATGTGGGAGGCTGTGGGAGCGAGTGATCACGCCCCGTGGCCAGGCTGGGAGGGCGCAGGCAGGGGAACAGTGCCCCCTTCCTGGTTTAGAGTTCCGTAACGAGGAGAGAGGGGAAGGCGGGGCAGAAGCTCAGGTGGAAGCATTGCAGGTACACTTGGCACAGACCAAGGTTCTCAGTGAAAATGTGAGTCCCGCGGTGGGAGTCGCAGGGAGCAGAAAAGTGGAAAGATGAAATACTTTAGTCAGATGAGAAAAATCTCGGCTCTACCATATACTAGCCATGTGACCTTGGGTGAGTGGTTAAACCCCTCTGAACCCCAGTTTTCCAGTCCATAAAATGGGAGTTTGAAAAAGTTATAGTATATTAATTCACTGTAGTAATGTACGAGAAACCCAGATCTGAGCTGGGTGTAGAGAAGGAAGACTGCTAGGGCAGAGGAAAGGTGGTCAAGTCCAAGTTGTGGCTGAGCTGGTCCCGGTGGGTTTTAACTGTTAACCAATTTAAAGTGATAGTTGATTTTCCTACGGTCAGGCCAAGCTCCCTTAAAGCTGTGTTACTCGCAGGATAGCCTAGTGCCACTTGCCGGCTTATTTTATGGAGAAGGAGACGAAGGTTCAGAACAGCCAAGAGCCTTGCCCGAGGCCCCCCAGCTGTTGCAAGGTAGAGCGGTAACCAGAACTAGACCTAAGTAATCAGCGTTAACTTGAAACCCTGTTTGGTAACTAGGACTTTAAAATTTTCAGCCCAGGCTGGCCAGGGGCAAAATGGTGTAAAATGAATAAATTGCAGTCCATTCTCCGCCTTTTGTGCCCTTTCACCTCTCCTCATGCTCTGAAATTTCTCAGAAGGCACTTTCCCACAGCTAACCTCACACTCAGTAGAAAGCTTTTCCCCGAGCTCAGGAACAAGACAAGGATGCTCACTCTTGCCCCTGCTATTCAACTTAGGACTGGATGTCCTGGCCAGAGCAGTTGGGCAAGAAAGAGAGAAGTCTTCCACATTGGAAAGGAAGAAGTAAAACTATCTTCTTTCTTCGCAGATGACAATTTTCCACATCGATATGCATTTAAAAACTTGTTCAGAGTAAAGTGTAAATGACTGATAACCTCAATGAGAGTTATTTTTCTCTCAGAGGTGTTTGCTTTCAAATCAGTGTGGTAAATTCTGCCTATGAAATTTATTGCATTGGTCAGCAGATATGAACTTTTAAAAAAGAATTCTTAAGTTTTCCACGGCCGCTGAAATCACAGTGTCCGCAGAGTGGACTGCCCCACCCACACTGTCACATAGGGCCTCTTCCCAGGCCCCCTTCTGTCTCCAGCTTCCTTCCATCTTCTTCTTTTTACCTGTTCAAGGGTAGGACGGTGCTTAAAGTGTGGTCCCTAGACCAGCAGCGTCATCACCGGGGAACTTGTGAGAAGACCAGTTCTCTGGCCCTGCCCCAGGCTGAGTCAGGAACCCTGGGCTGGGCCCACACACCTGAGTTTTAAAAGCCCTCCAGGTGATTCTGATGCATAGGAAAGTTTGAGAACCACTGGACTATGGAACGGAACAAAACCAGTAATTTATCCACATCAGGAGATGTTGGAATAGTCGCTAAATAATAGCAGGGAGTGTTAACAACAATGCAATCAGACATAAAATGCCACCCCCGCCTGAGCTTGGCATTTTGGCAAGGACCGCCTGCGGGGCTACTGCCCCCATGGCCCCTGCCCAGCCCCTTAGGTGCTCCTTGGGCTCCGCCTGGCTCACTCTTCAGCCTCTCTTCCTCCTTCCTCTTCTT
>PVJI01002862.1:0-136216 GCA_004026765.1 Micronycteris hirsuta
GCTTGAGGTACAAAGTGAAGCATTTAAACTCTAAAGAGCATCCATTCCAAAAAGTGGACAAAGTTATAGGCCCTATATCCTCTAGAATGAGGGGAAAAAATCTCTTAAAATATTAAAGTACAAGAAAGTAAAATATAAATAATGGGTGGAAATAGTGTCTAGGACAATGTAAATAATCAACAGGAATTGTTACCTTGTTTAGGGATCTCTAAGTAAAACAGTAACAACGATCCTGCAGGATATCAGTAGTCTATGATTGTGTTAAAAATTTTAATCATGTTATATTACAGTATTATACTCACCTTCTGTAGCAAACTGCTCCAGATGTTTTAGGGTGATCTCTTTGTATTTTGAGGTCTCTGCCAGTCGATCATAAATGACAGTGTCCTGGAAAACAAACAGAAGGTATACACTTGGACTGAGCTTTCTAAGTTTAGTAAAGTAGAGGTTGGCAACATTATTGGCAACAAAGTAGTATGAAAACAACCGCTTTTAGCATTGGTTTTAAGGCGTAAAATATTTCCCCTTTACAACACGGGTCCCTAAAGACACTAGCCAATAAGGTTTTAGTCTGATATTTTTCATCTTTCTCCTCTGAATAAATCTGCAGTTACTCCAGTGTTCAAAATCTCATATTCTGGCAATGCTTCACCTCCCACATGCATGGGACCTGCCCCCAGCCCTGAAACTGGGCAGAAAGAACACTGCAGTCTTCACAGCGGCTACGGGGGAACGGCCCAGCCCTCAGAGAGCTTGGGGACCTCCGGACTGAACGGAACTGAAGAGCTTGCCCAGGGCGATCCCCCCCAGAGCCTTTCAAGTGCTGCTGTGCATGCAGGGTGGTGCATCCCTACAGGGTCACGCGCAAGGGCCCACACCGGACCTCTGGGGGAGGGGTCTCGATGGGGCTGTGCTGACAAAGGGACCAGCTCCGAGAGGCGCAGGTGTAAATCTGCTGAGGGCTGGTGGGCAGAGAAGGAGGATCTGGGACAAACCTAGCTTTGCCATGGAGCTGAATATTTCTGACTGTGTCACTTCAGCTTTGAGACTCGATTTACTTAACCTGCAAAAATCCGGTTACTGGATTATCTCCGAAGTTCCTTTCAGTTTCAACTGTACGCACCTCTTATGTTTCGCTCACTTTTGCCCCTTTATAAACTGCCTATTGTCCCTTCAGTTTTTCTTTGGCTTGGGTTTACCATTTTCAGAATTTTAGTGCTTGGCCTTCATGGTTTTATTAGACCAGGAAAAAATAAATCATTTACCTGCAATTACTTTCTCAGTGGTATTACCCACTTCGGGGTCTCTCGTCTCAGGGCTGAGATGTGGAAGCAGACTAATGGACTATGATTTAGAACCCTTGAGAGAAACAGAAACCTTAGTGACCTCAGAACAGATGGAATATTCCAGGCCCCAATTATGAATTTCTTTTCATTTTTCAGTGGTGGAATGGGAAGGGGGGCACAGCCAAGGAAATAATAATTTCCCCTCATGGCTCCTTCCTGAGAATGAAAGGTATAACTTATGAGCTATTTTTTTCCCAGAGGTTAATGAAATTTTCAATAAAATTAAAATAGGCCATTTAAAACTAAGAACATCTTTTTAAAAATTAAAATCATGTACACAGAAGGGATCAGAAGGCTGGGGAGAAGAAGCTCTGCAAGGTAGCGATGTGCTCTGGTGGGAGACACCAATGCTCCGAATAGGGGAGTTTTCTACCTTCTGCACAGCGCTGAGGACAGAAGGGGACAGACCGTGACTTGCTGCATGAATCACACAGAACATTTTTAGATGACAATCACAGCTGTCCTCCCTTACAAGTGAGAAATAAATGCCTACAGGCACCTTTACACCCACAGGCACACTCATTCACTCAGAGGGCTTTCTCAAATAAGTGAGCATTCCGTACTCCGTACACAGTAAGGAACCAAAAAAGGTGACTTCACAGGAACTAAAGCATGTGTGCCCCTAGGACCGGACCTGGAACCCACTGAGTCTACATCTGCAGGAAACCCTAACTGCGATTACTGAGCCGGTGTCCGGCCCTCGGCCAGGTCCAGGTGGAGAAGCGTGGTGAGTGGATGCTGCCAGGGCGGCGCGGCACGGAGCACAGCCACTTGTCTGTGTGACAGGCTAGAGCTGCAGGATGAAAAATCCCAGGTGAGTTTTCATTCAAAAAGTTCACCGTTGGGACTGCAGTTCCCTGCTGCTTTGTCCTTGCGCACAGGGAGTGCCCTGCACACGGCAGGTGTTCAAAATATGTGCGAAACGAGTATCTGAGTACTTTGCAATCATCCTGCAATTTCACGTGCATGGAATACTGCGTTGCACAACGCTGCCAGATAGAGAAGGGGCTGCACAATGAAACGCAAGCGCCAACAGTAAGGTGGAAGCAAGCAAAAAGAAAACCACAGCGGTCTCACCCAGTTACTTACATAACCACTGCAATTTATACTGAAGTTACCTAGATGATCGTGCTATAAATTAGCCAATCATCATCAAGGAATCTGCTCCCGCTGTCGCGTTAAACAAGGTGAGATGTGCCTGGGCCCCCGTGAACTGGAGCGTTTGCTAAAGACAGTAGACAGGCCTACAGTTCAGCACAGACCAACATGCTTCGGGTCTATGTGTGCCATTCGGAATTATGTGTACTTTGTGATGACTAATTTCAGATATGTTTTTAAAATTTTTTTTGCATATAGCATTGCATTTTATTTAAGGGGGCACTATAAATTGAAATTTTCAGTCACTTTAAGGTCATTAAAGCATTCAGTGTTCTAGCCAAGTTTCTACTTTCTCCTCTGGAAAGTAAGTATTGGAGTAGGATTTTTATTTTCTTGAATAAATTAAATTTTTTTTTGAAAGTTTGTCAATCTTTTTTTTTTAAAAGATTTTATTTATGTATTTTTAGACAGAAGGGAACAAAGGGAGAAAGAGAGGGAGAGAAACATCAATGTGTGGTTGCCTCTCACATGGTCCCCACTGGGGACCTGGCCTGCAACCCAGGCATGTGCCCTGACGGGGAATCGAACCAGTGACCCTTTGGTTCGCAGCCCACGCTCAATCCACTGAGCTACACCAGCCAGGGCAAATAAATTAATTTTTTATTGGTGTAAATATAACTTTTCCTAAATTGGCTTCAATTATTGATATAACTTGTATATTGTGTACTTTCCTTTTTTTTTCATTTAAAAATTAACAAAGCAAGACAATCTCACTGGAGAAAATCTGGGAAAAAGCAAGAAATAGAAGTCATCCATTAACACACACACACACACACACACACACAATCTGTGCTGTCTATATGCTAGATGAACTCTTCAGCACTATCTTCCTATTCACCAATCTACACCTTCTACACTTTCAACTCTGTCTAGAGTTTATTCCATTTACTGACACTCTTTCTTAAATTTATTTACCATTTCTAATTTATCCTATAGGTAGCCCCGTTCTCCCTTTTATCCAATTTATGTTTTCGTATAAATCATTTAAAAAAAAAGATCATTTCTTTATCATGTTGAGCTCTGAACACCCTTTGTCAGACTGGTCCACACGGATGATTTCAAGTGGAATGAATCCACGCTCCCGCTGTCCAAGTTCCTGCTCTCTCAGTCTGGCTCTTGCTTTCTCCCTCTCTGTCTGCATCCCAATCTAGTGGGTCTCAACAGCCCCTAGCAGAGGTTGGCATGAGCTTTGCTTAGCCTTATCCCGTGACTTGGAAGCTGAATGCTGTCTTAAGCTTCAAGGAAGGGAGGCTGGCTCCCACCTGCATTACACAGGAAGTACTGGCTCCCACCTGCATTACACAGGAAGTACTGGCTCCCACCTGCATTACACAGGAAGTACTGGCTCCCACCTGCATTACACAGGAAGTACTGGCTCCCACCTGCATTACACAGGAAGTACTGGCTCCCACCTGCATTACACAGGAAGCACTATTTGCTCCCATTGCCGCACAGAAACCAAACTGCAGCCACTCCACCCTGATTCCGAACCCAGGGCCTGGGACTCACACCCCACTCAGCTCAAGACTTCGTTTCAATGTACCACTTTGGTTTTCGGTTCCTATTTTGCTTTTGAGCCAGGTTTTATCTTTGTTTTCTCCTTATACTATTCTGTGATTTTGGAATAGAGGACATACATCAAAGCATGAACAGACTATGCTACTAATACCTTGGTTTCTCAGTTGACTTTTATGACTGAAGTACTGTGTTGCAGTTGTCACTTTTGACTGTTCACTCTGCCAAGGAATCACCAGATTCCTTCGACTTTCCTCCACATTTCGGTCTCCCCACCTGAGTCGTCTACTTTTCACCTTCAGTCCTCCTTTATTTTCATGTAATATTTTCTTCATGCGAGATCCTGTCAATCCTCTGCTTTTAGTTTCCACCTATACTTGCTGACTCCTAATTCTGTATCAGCACCCCGGATTTCTTCCCCCATGAAATCCAGGCTATCAGAGGTAGCAAGTGGTATCACTCAGTAAACTCAGTTAACCAAGCAGAGATCTGATAATAACCCTGGATCACCTCTCCCTCATCGCCCACATGTAATCGATCACTACATCCTCGCTCTCGGCGCCCTCGTTCCTCTCTGCCACGGTCCTGGTGCAGATCCTTGTCTGCTCTGGCCTGGACCGTCATCAGTCGCCTCAGCTGGTAACTCCATAGGCATCTCTTTTCTGCCTTATTTCACTTCCTAAATGGCATCAGAGTAAATCAGCAAAAAGTAAAAGTTCTTGGGCATGAAAAAAAAACCTATGAGCTAACTCACGCCCATCTTTCCAGCCTTGCATTCTGCTATTCTTTGCCAAAGTACATGTAGCTCTCAAATGTAGCTTGCTTTTTTATATATTTATACCTTTTTAGTATTTAACCACATTTCATAGCCAGTGTGAAGAGGGGGAAAACAATGCAATAAGCAAGTTAATGTAACACAAACCATCTCTGTGATTACTTAAAAAGGGAGTCCAATGTTTTTATTTTGTAGTCAATGGTTTAACTTCCCAAATTGCTAGACAGAAGATCCTCAAAACTAAGAAAGAGAGAATGTGAGTTGTGTATCGTGAACTGGACACATAAATATCAACCATTTAAGGTGGGAGGTCTTAAAGGCTCTCTTTATTCCCTTATCACGGAACATTACCATTGAGATTGAGACATAGATCCTTATGATATTCCTTTATATCGTGCCCTCATCTTCTCTTTATACATATTTGCCTGACTAGCCTTAAGCTCCTGGCAAGGCTTGGATTTTATCTTCCTTCCTATCTCCAAAATCCATTTCAAAGTCTGGTAGATGAAATGCACACAACAAATAAATGTTCATTGTTGGAGTTCACAACCAAAGGAATTCTAAAACTAAAATCTTAAGAAATCACAAAATAGTTCTACCAAATGCTTTACAATGAAAGCATTCCAGAATTGCATTTTAATATTTTAAAACCAAGGTATTGAAAAGCACTCTCAACAGGAATTATGTAAAAAGCTTGGGCTTCTTAATAAGTTCAAGTTCCAAGTTCCATGCAATTTTAAATCAACATTGTTGATTATATTGAAAATTACAACGTTCTAAGTTTGGTTAGTTACCTGACTAGTCTAAGTAGACTAGGTATCTGGAAAGGAGAATTCAGAAGGAAAATACTGACTAATTTTAAGAACAATTGAAAAAAAAGACCCTGGTTAGTAGATTTCTTATTTTTCAATGAGTGGAAACATTTTAACTAGGAAAATTAAGTTAGAATGGCATCTTACTGTTCCTGCCAATCAAACCTGCCAACATACTAAGGCCAGCCAGCAGTTAAACATTCTTTTATTATTTAAAACAGTGCAAGACAAATAGTAATTACTCCATGAAGAAATCAGAGCAGTAATTGTGATCCAATTTTTCCCCGTTTCAGCAGTATTTAAAAAATTAAATTCAAACTGGTGTGGATCACTACATTTCTAATACAATTTTAAAAATATTTTCTGTATTTAAGTGTCTTCTAAGTTATTTATATAATGTAAACTTCCAGTACTATGTATCAAAAATGAAATTATATAAATAACCTAGGCCAAACTCTTTCAAACACCAAATTTATCCGGAAGGAATTCCACATTTCACCAGGAGAGGCCAAACACTATTACAATAAAACACCAACAAAAGTGGATGTCAGCAACTTCGTGCTAACCATCTGTGTTACATTTCCATAGCAGAATGCTTAACATACACATTATAAACCATCGTAAATCAAAATGGCCAAAGACAAAAGTAAAAACTTACAGCTCCTTTGCAGTAAAGTCGTAACTTCCCGGATGGAGTGCGAACAATCACCGACATCCTTTTCCTAGCGCTGCAAGGGAAAGGTTTTCCATAAGGTGTCATCATACCGAGAATATGCATCTACGTGTTTGCCACGCCTCGCGTATTTTAATGCGCACACTGAAAAAATAAATTCCACCAAATTATGAGCCCTATCCTTCCACACAGACAAACCCTCCCCTGGGGGTGCAGTTGGGCACCTTTGAGAGTTACTTTATGTTTTTAAGGCGCCAGGGTACCATCTGCTGCCCTGGAGGGCACTCTATAAAACTGCTCCCTGGAGACCTGAGGAGTTAGTACCCGCCAGGGTGGAGGGGACCTCTTGTTCAATGTGTTCAGATTTAAAAAAACATGGAAGCCAGAATGTTTTAGGATGCATTGCACATTACAGCTGTTATTAAAATCAGAAATGGTGATCAATTTTAAGGACATGCCCCATCACACATAAAGGCAAACACTAGCACTTTATAACGGACTTAAACATTCACAACTACTGATTTTCAATGATTACTAGCAAGCCACTGGCATTGTGTAAAAAACCCAGTTGACATCACAAAGCTAAGCTAATGAGCACAAACATTTTAACACTGTACTGGTGACATACGCGGTTTAGTAAAAACTGCTAGGCACATACGTAATGTCTTTCAAAGTATTAGCAGAGACAGCAAATAACACAGAACAGAATGAACTGGCACAGCACTGCGTAGAGTGGGCCTCACGGAACTGAGCGTGCAAAGGCCTTCCCTCCAAGAATGAAGGGGAAAAAGGATTTCTCAGATGTCCGTATCTATTTGTTTTACCTTAGAATGCTCTGCTGCTAAAAAACTGAGATGAGTCCAACATAAAGTAGCAGAGAAATGCGGTGTCATAGCACACAGCCAGGACTTTCTCTCAGAAGCATCTAGAAATGTTTCGTCTCCTCTTACCCCATCTACATTTCCATGGTACAGTCACATACCACACAGTGACATGTTGGTCAATGATGGACTGCATATATGATGGTGGCCCCATAAGATAATAATGGAGCTGAACATTCCTATCGCCCACTGAACCCATCCTAATGCCACAGTGCATTACTCGCGCGTCTGAGGTGACACCAGTGGAAAGACACCCACTGTGCCGCCAGTCACAAAAGGACAGCACGTGCGATTACACGCGGCACAGAACGCTCGATCGTGACAACGGAAGGCTATGGCACTAGTTTATGTGTTTGCCATGCTGTACCTTTCCTCGTTATTTCAGACTGTACTCTTTTTACTTGCTAAAAACGTTTGTTGTAAAACATAGGAGGTATCACACCGGCAGCAGCCCCTCCATCCCGTGTTCACTGCGAGCCTTGACCATTCATTCTCTCTTGCGCTTGATTTGATCTCGCGCTCTGTTGCTCAGCACGGCACCTGAGCACGCCGCCTCCTGAGGCGCTCTGAGAGCACACCCCAACTGGAAGTGACGAATGGCTGTGCCATCTCCCCGCCTGTTCTTTAGGAAAATATCTGACTGGGCCCCCTTTGTCATGACATCTGTATATTCTGGGTCAGCGCTTCTTTTTTTATTTATTGAATTTATTGGGGTCCTATTGGTTAACAAAATTATATGGTTTCAGGGGTACGATTCTATCATACATCACCTCTACATTGTATTGCGTTCACCACCCCAAGTCAAGTCTTCTTCCACCACCATTTATGCCCCCTTTCTACGCCCCTACCTCCTCCTTTCCCCCTTTCCCTCTGCTCATCACAATGCTGCTGTCAGTGAGGTTCTATTCTTTTTTTTCCTTAATTCCCTCACCTTTTCACCCAGCCTCCTCCCCCTCCTTCTTCTGACAGCTGTCAGTCTGTTCTATGCATCTGTGAGTCTGTTTCTGTTTTGTTTGTTATTTTGTCATTAGATTTCACATTTAAGTGAAATCATATTTTATTTGTCTTTCTCTGACTGGCTTACTCTACTTAGTGTAATGCCCTCCAGGTCCCATGCTGCCTCAAGAGGTAAGATTTCCTTTTATCTCAGCCCTTCTTCATCCATGCCTTTCTTCATGCAGCTTTGATGACGAGGTCTGAAACTCATCAACTTCTTCTCTTCTCCTGGCAAAACTCCCAACTCCTGGGTGAATGGGACCCTTTCTGTGGTACAGTAGAGTACGTGGGCATTGCTGGAGAAAAGTCCCCCAGCCACAGTGATGAGTAAATACACGACACCAATGCCAATGGCTCCACACTGCCCAGTGACCCACCAGATTTTTCTAACAAGCCTGCTCTCCCCTCTGCAGCACTATGAACTCCTCCATTCTCCAAGTCTCCAGTGCACCCTCATCACTGCAGACCCTTTTAATTTTTGCACTTCACCTTGAAGAAAGCCCCAGACAAGAAATCCCTATTCTTTCTGCCATTAAAACCTACACATTTATCTACCGTGCACCCTCCTTGCTGTCTCTTTTCTTGAAACAATGGAGGAAATGCTTCTTTTCCTATCAGGGACTTTCCTTTCACTTATGGTGTGAACCTCCCCTCACCCCACTTTCTTTGTAATCACGCTCCTGAAGTTAGGGTGCTGTCTCCTGAATCTTCACCCTCTCCTTCTAGGATAGATTCTTCTCATCAATAATTAAACATGGTCTAGTCTCTCCCTACAAACCTCCCCCAAACAGCACCCCCCCTTGAACCACATCCCCTTTCAACAGCTCCACTTTTTAAAACAATTGCTATGCACACTTCTCCACCTACCTCCCCTGCCCCCCTCCCGTCGCCCTCTCTCCTCACCACTGCACGGAACGGCTAAATCCCACGCCTGCTTTCCGGCCTTCCTCTCGCCTGACTCTGCAGCAGTTTGCACACAGAGAACCATTATCTCCCCCAAATCATCCTCTTCTCTGGGCTCTCTGCCTTTTTTCACTACTTCTCTTACCACAAAGTAGTCTCTTTGCCAATTCCTCTTTTTCTAATCAACCCTTAAAAGTTGGAGTTACTCATGGCTCAATCCTCAGCCTTTCTTATTTCCCTCGCTCTGTATTTTATATCCAAGAGACCCAGCTCATCTTCGTGGGTTTAGGCACCATTCTCAGTCCCATGACTACAGAACTTGTCTTTTGTCCAGGCTACTGTACCCGACTGCCCACCCCTGACCCTCCATTTGTGTGTCTTGCAGGCATCTAAAACTCTATTCAAGCAGCTCATTCTCCACATCTGTACCTATTCCTATGTCTTCCATCTGTGTAAACAGTACCTCTATCAACCCAGCTATTCACGCGGAGGCTCTTACCCCTCCCTCCTTTCTCCTTCCACATCCAATCCATCCCAAGTGCCC
Source organism: Micronycteris hirsuta (assembly GCA_004026765.1). Classification (NCBI taxonomy): domain Eukaryota; kingdom Metazoa; phylum Chordata; class Mammalia; order Chiroptera; family Phyllostomidae; genus Micronycteris; species Micronycteris hirsuta. The sequence continues at coordinate 9,604 of PVJI01002862.1, forward strand.
CTGACATCCCTCAAGGTACACGGATTCTATCAACTTCACTTTATTTTCACTACTGTCATCCTAGTCTAAACCATTAACGTCTTTCACAGTCTGTGTTCATACCACCTTACTTACTTTTTTCGTTCTCACCCTGAAGCCTGCCCCCAGCACAGCACTCTGAAAAAGCTTAAACTCCCGACTGTGCTATATTTTTCTCCTTGGCACTTGTCACTTAGCATAGGGCTTCTAAGTACAGGTTAATAAACAAACATATCCACATGCTAGTTGATATTCTATTTGTAATATTTTATAGATGTCATACAAGGAGGTTTAGGAAAAGTAGTCACTTTGACATGAACAAGAAAAGACAAGGAGGATACACTCTGGGAATACTCTGTTACAGCTTCTCATCCAAATTCTCATGCATTTTCCCTTGAGCCTTTTAGTGCATACACGTTAAAAAAACAATGGTTAAATAATAAATTAGACAGACCCCATTACTTTTGATATTAACCACTGACATGTGGTCACTCCCAACCAGCACAGCAAGCAAAGTTGGCAGAGAGAAGGAAAGGCCTTTTCTAGTCCACGCACATGCTTGCCCGAGGAAGGAGTGAGCTCAGGAAAAAAGGCGGGCACTTATTTCATGTGAATAGCAGCATCACTCCCTAGCTGGGGCCTTAAAGAAACTTTGAAGTGTCTTGTGAATGGTGATGCAAACTTCAGAGACCTTCCCGTCTGCAGCTGAAGACTATTTGCCCAAAGAATGTAGGTCAGTTGGGAAACTACATAGTCATGTGGGAATAAAGTGTCTAACACTCACAGAGATATCACTGATTATAACAGAAAGCCTTTGTTATTTGGCTTAGAAGAAATGAACCGAGTAGAATAATCTCTTTGCTTTCTGCTATTTCCTACCAGATAGTAACTGGTTTTATAGTTAACAGAGAGATAGATATGGTTTCCAGAAGCCCAAAGACAATTAGAAATAATGAGCATATAATTAGAATGGTGGGTTCCTAACTCTGATTCATCTCCACTCCACATAAATCTTGGCCTCTCCAAGTATAACAGTGTTTCCAGATCATTAGCCGTAAGACCCCTGGTCCTATACCCCACAGCTGGGATGCAGACAGTCATGCTGGAAAATAGTTTCACAGGGTCTTCAGGAGTCATATCTTGCAACATTCTGAAAGAAATTGTTTCTGATTTATCTACTATGAAAATCAAAAACTGTACTGAAGATTTCAGATGAACATTTTGTCTACATAAATTTAGTTACATGAAGGAAAGCTACTTTCTTACTTATTGAAGGGGAACCAGAAACAACAGGCAGAAATTTGCCTCGCACACACAAACCACAGAGCAGACGCTTTACCTGGTGAACTCCAGGACATTGAGCAGCTCGTATCTCTCCTCTTGCCCCAGCTGTGAGGGAAAGGAATGCATGGTTACATAAAGGCGGAAATATCTGTGGCTTCTTGGAAATAAATCTTACTCATGAAAATTTTTTAGAGATTTTGTTTGTTTTTAGAAGAGGGGAAGGGCGGCAGAAAGAGAGGGAGAGGCACATCAATGTGAGAGAGAAACATCGATCAGATGCCTCTCATATGTACCCCAAATGGGGACTGAACAGGTATCCCAGACATGTGTCTTGACCGGGAATCCAACCAGCAACCTTCCAGTCAGGGCAGCCATGGAATTTTAATGTAAAATAAATGTCAATACCAACACATCATCCCTTTTGAACTTACTAACTTTCAGGTTAAGATGGAAACCTGGACATTCATTCACATTTAATTTTCATTCCTCCCAAAGCCCCACTAAAATGATAGCAAACACTTAAAAAGAAAGTGCCTTGTAATGGCAGGAAAATAAGAAAAGAGACAATAGCCCCAAACATTTGAAAAGAGATCAATGAGTGGAATCTTACTTAGCAGATATAGGAAGGTCAAATGCTACAGAAACCATGGAAAAGCTGAGAGCCAAGCCGATTTGCATCACACCATCTTTAAAAGGCATAAGGAAGTGAAGTACCAGGGAGCTCTAGAATTGGGAGGCAGAAGGCGGGGCCTAAAATGGGGAGGACTGGGCACAGAGCTACTTGAAAAGCAGCTCTCAGCACTGGCACCTCCTGCACGCTGGAGGAAGACCAGATGTAACACAGAGGCTCGCTTGTCTAGAAGTTGACTGTTTTTCAGTTGATGACATGGTAGCGCTCTGTTGATGCTAAATGCTGGGTCCCAGTGCCCCAACCTGCTTAGCTCCCTCCATTGTGGCAGCCAGGTCCTTCCAGGCAGAAACTGGAAGGTTACTTTCTGGGGAATCCAACCAGCCCGAGAAAAGCCCAAAAAGTACAGACATCACAACTCCCCAGACTAATTCCACTAGAGCACCCCACCGTGAAACTCGTTGTTGACACCCTCGTATGCTTAGAACTGCCACGTGAGCTTCCACGTTTCTCATTCCTTCTTTTTTAGATTTCATTGATTTATTTTTAGAGAGAGGAGAAGGGAGGGAGACAGGCAGGGAGAGAAACATCGACATGTGAGAGAAACACTGATCGGTTGCCTCTGGCATGCGCCCCAACTGGGAATAGAATCAATTGAGCCACACGGATCAGAGCAAGTTCCTCATTCTTAGCCAAGAGAATCCCAAAGATGAGTAGACATCTAAGGGAAGCTGCTGACATGAAGCACAGACACCTGAAACAAATGGACCAAAGCAATTTGGAGGAAAGAGAATTCAAAAGCACAACTTGGTGGCGGCCCATGGAGTTTAAGGCTCTGGGTTTCCTGCCGGGCATGGGGGCTGGGGGGCTCACGAGCAGGCCCCGAGGCCTCTTCACTTGGTTTCAACACGAGACTAGTGGTCGAGAGACCACTAGCGGACCCCATGCTTCACAGGGGACATTTTCTGTTCTGTCACTGGAACGGCACTGCTGTGGCTTCCTGATGGCAGAAAACTATTTGCAGTGCTTTATGCCCTTGAAAATATTGCTGCATTAGTGAGTATATGCTTTTTAATGGGACCCACGAAGAACGTTTCAAACAATAAGCTTGCTTGTAACCACTCCTAAGTTTTTGTGATTGGTATTTATAGCCTGTGTGCTGCTCTTTGGCGGCGTAGGAGAGGACCGGTCTTATAGTCTACACCTTGCAGTTCTCGTCAAAGACCTGGTACAGTCTATCATTTACCACTTACAAGGCTCATTTCTCCCGAGTAGGAAATGAGAAACTTTGAGAAAGAACACTTAAAAGTCAATGTTTAATTTTTGGTGAAGTATGCTTTTCCCCAAATGATAATTACCGCAAAAGAAAAAGAAATACCAACCACTGTGACAGTTTACATATACTCCCACTTCATACTCTCATAAAAACTACTGTTTAATTAAATTGTTATGTTTGGAAATTTATTATTTTTATGTAAATTTCTTTTTAAATAAAAACTTCAAAAGAACCAATCATTATTCCTCTCAGAGAAGTAACACAGTATGTCATGCATAAAACAAAAATAGGATACTAGGAAATAAGAAATATGGAAAGGACACAAAGAGCTCCGGAAGTCAAAAACATGAGAGCAAGAATAAAAAGAACTCAACAGAAGGGTAGGAAAACAAAGCTGAGGAAAACTTCCAAAAAGTGGAATGAAAAGGTAAAGATCTGAAAAGCAGGAGAGAAAAGTTAAAAGATTAGTTCGAGAATTCTAAAGAGAGAGCAGAACAGAAACAGGGAAGGGAACTTTAATCATTCAAGAAAATCTTCTAGAACTGCAAGACAGCACATGAACTTCCAAATGGAAAAGGGTCTACCCAGTGCTCAGTATACGGGGTGAAAATACTCCCACGAAGGCACACGATCATAAAATTTCAAAACTCGGAGGACAAAGAAGATCCATCGACCTTCCAGAGAGAGGAGGGGGCGGGGCGGGGGGCAAGTCACAGAAGAAGTGGGATCAGAATGGGTTCTTTTTTCTCAATTAGGTGTCCTGGAAGCCAGAAGATAGTAAAGCAATCAAAATTCTTAAGGAAGATGATTTCTGCCCTGGAATTCTATTTGCAGCCAGACTATCAACTATTAAGCATAATGGTAGGGCAAAAAATGTTTAGACTCGGAAGGACTAGAAAATGGATAGTAAATAATTCCCCATGGATCATGTCTCGGGAAGCCACTGCAGAAAGTGCTCCACAAAACAAACGAGGAAACCAAGAACCAGGAAGATGTGGGATTGAGGAAACAGAAGATCTAACACAGGATGAAGGTAGAGGAAGGACCCAGAAGACAGGACAGGGGTTCCCACGGGACAAGTGTGTGGGAACTGTCGACCAGGACATGGCAGAGCCCGAGAGTCAGGAGCTGGGTTTGCCGAGGGCATCACTGCTGTGTCCTCTGCTTCTGTGACAACTTTTTAACTGGATGAAACTCACAGAACAGGTGCTCCACCAAAACCAGGGAGTTCACTAAGAAAGAAGACTTGAGATCTAGGAAATAGTCCTAAACCCGAGAAAATCTAAAGGAAATTCAAATGCCGTCGAAGCAGACCTTAGAATGAAATGGGCCCAGACCAAGGAGAATGGTGGACTTCAAGAAGGATGTCTCACAAATAGAACTGCTAACTACAGATTATCGGATAGAGGTGTGCTAAGAAGGTATGGAGACAATTACTAATAGGAAGAATAAATTAAGGAATTGAAAAGATATAGGAATTTTCCCTGGCTGGTGTGGCTCAATGGATTGAGTGCAGGCTGCGATCCAGAGGGTCGCTGGTTCGATTCCCAGTCAGGGCAAACGCCTGGGTTGTGTGCCAGGCCCTCCGTGGCAGCCACGTGAGAGGCAACCACACGTTGATGTTTCTCTCCTTCTCTTCCTCCCTCCCTTTCCCTCTCTCTAGAAATAAATAAAATCTTTAAAAAAGAGTCTTTATTAAAAAACAAAAGGAAAAAATATACGAATTTATCTTTAAAAAATAAAAAAGAAAATTATTTTCAGGAAATAATTTTATGTCAGGAAACATAAAATTAAAATAAGAAAATAATCACTGAATACAACAATGTTTAGCTATAAAAATTGCTACAGGCATTAATCATATAAACACTAAATAATGATTCCTTAATGAGCTATAATTTACATATAATAAAATACATATTCCTTAAAATGTATAGTTCAACAAAAATTGTACAGTCTGACAAAGGCAGACTTGGTGAACCCACTGCCCCAATCACAAAGTAGAATATTCTCATCACCAGTAAATTCCTTTGCATCCTTTCCCCATCAATCTCCCCCCTCACCCTGAGGCAACCACTCTTCAGAATTCTATCACCACAAATCACTTTTGCATGATCTCGAGCTGCACACAAATGAAATTAGAGTAGGCGCTCTTTTGTGCCTGGCTTTTTTTGCTTGCTCAACAGAATGTTTCTGAGACATATCCATACTACTGATGAATCAATCATTCCTTCCTTTTTATCATTTAGATAACTCTATTGTAGAGTATATCACAATCCGTTTACCCATTGTCCTCTTCGTGGACATTTGGTTTGCTTCTAGTTTCTGGCTACTGTGAATAAAGCTGCTATGAGCATTCCATTAGACATTTGTTTTGTGGACATAAGCTTTAATTTTTCCTGGCTAACTATGAGTACAATTGCTGGGCTGGGTGCAAGCTTACCTGTATTAGAAAACTCTAAACATTTTTCCAAAGGGATTACGTCATGTTACATGTCTCCTAGCAATACCTGGGTGCTCCACTTGCTCTGTATGTTCATTAACATTTGGTGCAATGTTTTGAATTTTCGCCCTTTTGGTGGTATGTAGTAGTACCTCATGGTGATGTTAATTTGAATTTCCCTGATGACTAACACTGTTTTTCATATGTTCATGGGCCATTCATATGTCTTCTTTTGAGAAATGTTTGTGCAAGTCTTTTGCCCATTTAAGAAACTGAATCTGAATACTTGTTTAACCAAAAATTGTAATATACTTATAATAATATTAGGGTGGGATGGTGAGTCAGGAGAGATAAATCCTCATTCCTCATTTAACATAATAAAGCAGAGAGTCAGCAGACATGTCTGAAATTGAAGCATCAAAACATCTATCATTAATCACATGTAATTTTTTGAAAATATGAGATTCTGAAGGAAGGAAGAGTTAAGAACAGAAAGTGGTTGCTTCTGGAGAGGGGAACTGCAGTAGGAAGTTCTATTTCATTATGAGCCGTTTGGTATTATTTTATCTTTGAAGCTACCTGTATGTTTACTTTGATGCAAAAAGACTTGGAAATAACTTACTGAATCTATAATCACTGAGTCAGGTGTCCGTCCAGTGAAAACAAAATTCAACTGCTTGGCTGCTCTGACCAAGGCTCCCTCATCTGTTTTGGGAAAACAGGAGAAAGCAAATACACAGTGAGACAAAAGTTATCCCCAATACAAGAGAAACACACTACTGTAATACAACTTGCTGTTTAACTTTTAAAGAATTAAAATTATTTTTATTCTGCCTCCTGTTATTGAAATCCATTTCTTTTAAAATTCTATGACAATACCAAAGGAACGAGTAGAATAATCTGAAGAACCTCAGACAGCGATAGGCCGCAGAGTCATATTTCTGAAGGTGAAGTCTCACTCTTGTTCACACCCAAGAAGGAAAATTTCCATGCACCCCTTGGTCCAGCATAGTTTCTAGAAAACCTTTCTCAAAATGAATGACATGCAACTGCCTTCTTACATTTTATGTTTCTCCTCCTAAAACATTCACCGTAGAAAAACTAATACTACTAATGGAGACTTCAATTTAAATGGATATACATGAACTGACGCTTCATTTATCCTATATTAATAATGTCATCACCATATGGCATCAAACCTTGTTGCTGAGGGCGGGGTGTGGGATAAGAGTGCGTTCCCACGGTTTCCATCCCAGCAACAGGACACGTAACATTCTCATACTTATAAGGAACACAGTACCTTCTACAAGTTCACCGACACTGGCTTAGAATACAGTTTAAAATGCTTATAACAAAGTTCTCCAAAGTGTGTTCCTTCTTTGCTAAAATCTTACAATAACTGAATTGACTATGTACCCAATTTTACATTGAGAACAGGTCTAAAATTAAATACTGCTAACTGTGCTAATAAATTATTTCATGGAATCCCTTCAAATGTGTAAACTGTCCTCATCCCAATAAATCCCAGCAAGCTCCTGGATTATCATTCACAAAAAGGAAAGCAAAGTCGGTGTTCTAAAACGCACACCATTCAGGCAAACAGAGCTTCCTTTTCCTGTCTGCTTATGTGCAAAAACAGTTTTTGACTAAGTTTTTTGTAAAAAAGGGAGAGCTTACTATGTACATATAAAAGGTAATTCTCACTTCTGTGAATTTTGTTATTCCAATGTCTAATTATGTCATCTACCAAAAATTACATATTCAAAGTTTTATATTTTAACATACAGAAATATTTAAACATGAAAACTAAGGCTTTTCTAACTAGTAAATATATTTTTTAACTAAAAAACATAAGTAGCTTTGTGCGGTAGCAGTACGGTAGCCAATGTGGTTTATCCAAGGTGTGATTATTGTTAACTGAAAAACATAAGTAGGTTATTTCACTTTTTTTAAATTAAATCGATTTTTTTTCTTGACAATCTCAAATTTCAGAACAACTTTTCACTGAGAAAAACACATCACAATTGCTTCATTTGTACCTGGAGATGCTGCCTGATAAATAATCTTATCGCCTTCTCGCTCTGGTACCGCTGTGTGACAAACTGCCATCATTGTCAGAAACTCACATATTATAGGTGCAGTTGGCTGTAGGAAATAAACATACGTTACGCCTCTCCCTTTCGACATTTTGACATGAATGAAAGCAATATTACTTCCTGTCTATCAAGAGTGTAGCCGTTAAAACACTGTGGCTGTGAGGTTATAGCTAAGAAGACATCTATTATGAAGAAAATAATAGATTTTCAGTATTTTTAACTGAAATTTCCATTCTCACACTCTCATTGATTTCTAAACATTTATACAAGACAACTCTGTGTTATCAAATAGAAACAGTGCAGTGACAACGGTGGGGATGGTCGAACAGGATGCTCAGAAGACAGAAGAGAAATTCTGGTGTTCATTGACCTGTTCTAATTCCTGATCAGATTTAAATTTTAGGCATTCCAGTCTACTGTGTTTCACTATTTTGGGCTGGGATGGTGATGGCAGGGGATTCCTCTCTAATGCCTTGTCCTCCTCTCTCCAAAAATGTCAACCTTAACCTGACTCGTTTTACCAAATAAAGAAAGGACTGAGCAATTCCTACGCACAATGGGCTCCTACGGCCAGAGGAAGACATAAAAGTGAATCTGCTCTGTAAGGAGCTTAGAGTTTATAGAGGAAGTCAGAGCTCTTAAATTCAACATCTGCCTGTCTGGGTTCTGATGAAGAAAAACGTCATTCAAATTAAAAAAGAAAAGTATTTCTCTATGCTGTTGGACAGAAAAACAAAACAAAACAAAAAGAAGTGATTGTAAGACTAAATCAAACATCATTTGAGAAAACTGCACTCAGGCTACAGTCATAGACAAAGGACACGGGGCCCCTGTTGTGAAACTTTGGGGGAAAACAGAACAGGGACAAACATACAAGTATTGCTCATTTATAGAGTGAAAAAGGGCTACAAAGAAGAGAATGTGCAAATACACATAGTGTGATTTGGGTGAGCCTGTGGTTGTTTTCAAGATAATGTTATGTTTAAGCTGATGAGGTTTTAGCCTCATGAGAAACTGAGCAGAGAGTTTCCCATCAAGCAGAAACCAAAGATGACTGGGAAGATCTTAAAGAAGGAAATAAAGACACGTGTTCGAGGGCATAAAGGAAGGTGAACGCGAGGAGAAGGGAGTCTTGAGTGGCTCCGAGTGAGGGTTGTGACTTAGGCTGGGGCGACTGTATAACTTCGTAAGTTCTGTTACGTAAATTCAAAAGACAGTTACCGACAGAGGAGCTCCCCTAAGACTATCAGCTGATTTCATAAAACAAATCTTGCAGGCAAAAAGGGGCTGGAAAGAAGTATTTGAAGTCATGAAAGTCAAGGACCTACATCCAAGTTGACTCTATCCAGCAAAGCTTTCATGGAAGGGCAGATAAAGTGCTTCCCCAGATAAGGTAAAGCTAAAGTTCATCATCACCAAGCCCTTATTATATGAAATGTTAAAGGGACTTATCTAAGAAAAAGAAGATGATCAAAACTATGAATAGTAAAGTGACAACAAACTCACAACTATCAACAACTGAACCTAAAAAAAAAAAACCCAAAACTAAGCAAACAACTAGAACAGGAACAGAATCAGAGAAATGGAGATCACATAGAGGAAGATCACATATCAGTGGAAGGGGGAATGGGGGAAAAGGTACAGGGAATAAGTAGCATGAATGGCAGGTACAAAATAGACAGGGGGAGTTAAGAATAGTGTGGGAACTGGAGAAGCCAAAGAACTTATATGTACGACCCATGGACATGAACTAAGGGAGGATAATGGGAGTAGGAGGTAGGGTGCAGGGCAGAGAGGAATAAAAGGGAGAAAAATGGGACAACTGTAATAGCATAATCAATAAAATATATTAAAAAATAATAAAAAAGAAAACTATTAAAAATAGTTAAAAAACTAAAACATAAACATGGAAGATAATTCAGAGAAATGCTCATTGGTTTTTACTTGTTAATTGGAATATAATGATTTTATGTCACTTACATGATTATTTTGGAGATTTTCCAGCAGTGATGAATCACTAAATGTTTTTTCATCTCCAAACTGTGAGCTCTGCCTAAAGGGGAAAAAATGGAAAGAACCTGATTTATTTATAGCAGCACACTAATCTATTGATAACTTTTAAAATATGTCATTGTGCCTGCAAACACCCCTAATAGAGTAAATATAATTTAGATTACATTACTGAATAAGACATCACAAATATCATGATTAAACCATAAATGTTTTTAAGCATTGTAAAATGTGACAGACTTTTGCAATGTAATGCAAGTGGTATTTTATAGTTCATTTTCCTAGAGTGAAATTACATTATCGTCACATGAAGTTTTAAAAAATTAATTTAAAAAAGTAACAAAACTGCTAAAATACCTGGAATTTAATTTCTTCTAATTCTATTATTTTTTTGTTTTAATAATTCCGAGAATAAAGTTCTTATTAAAAACAATATTGATTAACACTTTTATCATTACCTATATCTTTATTTGTAGTACCTAAGGCTACATGATTATCATATGAAATATAAAAATACGAATGAACTGTTTATATTTATCATCACTAACAAATACCTGATATACTCACATACATATCACATTTGTTCTGTGTACTGAGTAGTACAAATCGTAAAAGTGTATGGGATTCTTTTGTGTGGTGGCTGCCTTCAGATCGGCAAATGCATTACGTACTTCAGAAGAAAGAACTGGAGTCAGACCAGCCTCTGAATCCAGCTATTATTAATATCATGGAAATGAATTTAATATAAAAATGTTGAGATTCAAAGGAAGAACAAAGATCATTTAAGTGGAAATATCAAACCCAAAGGGTAGGCTTTGCAATATTCAGTGAAAATACATCGATCTGAGCTTTTGTGCACTGAAGTAAATTTCAGAATTAATTCACTGAGGAGAAAAATAGGCTTGATATTAAATGACTGTAATCCAGAAAGATCTTAACCACAACTTTTACAGGTTACAAAGAGCATTATCAATGCCACTGTGCCACATATCAGGAGTTTCATATTTGAAAGACAGCTCTTTACAAGGAAGGAAAAATCATTGAAGAAAAAAGAAATTTGAAATAATTGAATGGACCCTATATCCTCAATGACATATTCTTCCCATAAAACAAAGGAGTCAGTTAGATATTTATAACAGAATACATCTTTATTAACATGTAGTAGTTTAGAATTCTCAAAACATCCCCGGGAAGCAGAATAAACACATTATTATGGTTATTCCTTCTCCTCCTCTAGTTTTAAAGACAGAGAGAAAAATTCAATAATTTTTAAAGGGCATTAACAGGCATACCAAACAATTTAGCATACATGTCTCCTCAAAATACTATCATTTCTTAAAAATAGTTTACTACTTGGTGTTCCATAAAAACTCCCTATTATTAAAATGTATTCATTAACTGTTCTTAGTTATACTTCCCTACTTATTTGTTAGATAAATTGAAATGTCAAAGAATATTCATAGTAACATCTTGCCTATGGAGGTCTATATTTCTTTTCAAAGCATTCCAGCTGAAAGCCATTATAAATCTCAAGATATGTTTTTTTTTAATCTCACCGGCAATTCTTTCATTTTATATATTACAGCTACCATAATTGATAAAACTTTCAAATGCATTTACAACAAATAACACTAACTGTGCAACTGAAATACACATCCCATCCTCCATTCACCAAAGAAGGCTTCCACCTCGGAAGAACTCTTCTTCTGGAAAGGGGCTTCCTTTCCAAGGTCATAAAGCCATAAACAACTCATCTGCTAATCACCTGGCCTGGGTTGGTTGGATAACTCAGGCATGGAGCTCTCACCACCCTCTCTAAAATCTTATAAAACATTCACTATTAGTAAATGTAAACAGGTAAAGCTAGGAAATGCATGTCATTTCAAAGAACAAACTACATTAAAAGTACAAGTAATACTGCTATAAACAATGAGTTGACAAAACTACATGAATTTGCAAACTGCTCACAAATAAAAATGCAAGCCAACATCAACGTTTTGTTAAATTTTTCCATGGAAATTTTCAAGTGGCACTTTGCTCACCAGGAGACAAAGAAGTGATGGTGTTTTGCAAGAAGCAATAGGCAGGGGGTGGGACATTAAGGAGGGCAACGATGAGCAGGTAGCCCACAACCTCATATAATTTGCAGCTTCCTGCAGCTTAATTTAAAAACTATGATGCATTGGCCCTGGCTGGTGTAGCTCAGCGGATTGAGCGCGGGCTGGGAACCAAAGGGTCCCGGTTCGATTCCCAGTCAGGGCACATGCCTGGGTTGTAGGCCAGGTCCCCAGTGAGGGCCATATGAGGAGCAACCACACATTGTTGTTTCTCTCCCCCTCTGTCTCCCTCCCTTCCCCTCTCTCTAAAAATAAATAAATAAAATCTTTAAAAAAAATAAATAAAAGCTATGATGCATTGGAAATAATTATTTTCTGATCATACAAAAATGAAGAGTCCCCATAGCAATAACAGTTAACAGAAAATTCAGAATGCATAGGGCTTAATTCGTATTAGCTATTTTCATATATGACAGTATGGACTATGACATTTTTTTAAATTCAAAATTTATGTCAATGGGAGTGATCAGAAAAAAGAAAAAGAAGTTGGACCAACACTTTTCACCTGAAACCAAAATGAACTTCAGATGGATGAACATGCTAATAAAAGTACTAAAGACATGAAAAAATTAAAAAAAATAAATTTGGAGTTGAAAGTGCCTAAGGTATCACACATAATTCAGAAATAAACAAACATAAATGTGACTGCATAAAGCTAAACCATTTTTGCAGAGTAAAATCTACTGCAAAGTCAAAAGCCAATGACAAATTGGGAAAAGTTATTTTCAACTCATATGTGGAAGGACAATATTCATAAAATAAAAAGAACTCAGAAATCAGTCCGGGCTGGTGTGGCTCAGTGGATTGAGTGCTGGCCTGCAAACCAAAGGGTTGCCGGTTTGATACCCCATCAGGGTGCAGGCCTGGGTTGCGGGCTAGGTTCCCAGTAGCGGGTATGCGAGAGGCAACCACACAGTGGTGTTTCTCTCCTCTCTTTCTCCCTCCCTTCCTCTCTCCCTAAAAATAAATAAATATATATAAAAAAAGAACTCAGAAATCAATAAGAAAAAGATCAACAATAGGCAGAACAATGAGCAAAGGATATAAACACAGTTCATACAGAAGGGACTATAATTGGCTTTAAACATAAGTTCAATTTTATCCCAAAATGAGAGAAATGAAATTTAAATAAGACAGAAATAAAGGTTTGACTACATTGTGTGGCCCTGATGATGGAAAAAGTTAAATCATATCCCTGGTGAGAATGAAAACAGGTTCAACTTCTACAAAGGGCAACTGGGTAATTTCTATCGACATTTAAAATGCATGTATCCTATGAGCCAGTTTTCAGTTCTGGGAATTTATACTAATTATCCACCTGGTGCAAAATGCTGTATGTATTCATTATTTGCAGCACATTTTTAATAACAAAAGATCAAAATAACCCAAGTTCCTTTAGGGATATTGCTTTAACAATTGTTAGTACATTCACATAACAGAATACTATACAAAAAATGGGTAGCTACTCACGGAATTTGGATAAATCTCAAAGATGCATGGTCAAAAGAAAAGCTGGTACAAATCTGTGCAATATGCCTCACTTGCTATAAAAATACAAGAGAAAAAGCACATGCACGCATAGATTTGGAAGAATACACTTGGAATCGGTTACATTGGCTGCCTTCAGGAGGGGAAAAGGAGGGATCTGAGACTGGGAAGGCGGGAAAGCCTCTCCCTCTGTACACCCTGAGTTTGTAACATGTTAATGCATTGTGAACTTAAATCACATGTAAATTAAAAAGAGGAACAAAACCCGTGTCAGCCACCTGAAATACAGATACACCCTACGTATATGTTAAACGTATATATTACACACCCACACACAATACAGGCATGCACCCAGGAAGACAAAAGGCAGTGTGATTACACAGCACTTTATTTTTTGAAAGGATCTGCCTCCTGCTTTTGAATGGCTCTATTGGTTCCAAATCAAAATTCCTGCAAGGGAGACTTAATTTTTACAAATAAATTTGTTATTCAGAGACAGGTCCACTAAAGCTCAAGAATATGAACAAGTGATTGGATCCAATAATATTTTTGTTGGACAATGGTTTTATCCAAAGTAATGAGACCTGCTTTTCCATGTGGCTCGTAGTGTCTCCAAAGGCAATCACAAAAGAGGAGCTCGGAAACACTGTCTGAAACAGCTGCCTCACTGGAATACATAAATTACCCATCAAACTGACTACTCTGAAGACTAACACTAATTTGGATGCATTAGATCCCATTATTACGTAGTCACACCTGGAAAAATGTTTTAGTGAGCCTAGCTGTTACAGCAAAATAAAGAAATACCACTCATTACATACATAATTATATGGCAGAATGAAATGAGAAAATAAAGGAGACTAGAAAATAGTATTATCCAATGATAATACTAAAAATCATGAAATAAATGACTAAGCACAGAACACTTGAAGGTAATTTTTCTGGAGAATTACCCTCACTAGCATTAACTTTAAAAAAAAATAACTTCCGAATGAATAATGTGGAGCTCTATTAAATAGTTAAGAAAAACAAATGTGTTATCTGGAACTTGCTTTAAAATAATAGCGAGTGAAAGGTATAGATTAACTGCAATTTGTATTGAGGGTATGTTACTGAAGTGAGTAGATGAGTACATGTGTCCACTTTTGTTTATCTTGAAATTTTCTACAAGAAACATTAGAAAAAATGGGTATGGAAATATATAGTTTTGAAAATAGCTGTATCTTAGGGCTACATGGATGCTGAGAGTAAGCAGATTTTTTCTTCCAGTGGTAGATTTTTAATAGAAAGAATTAATCTGTAAGGTTGTATGTTAGCTTATGGTACCTCATAACAACAAGAAAGCCCTACTGATTTTGGAGTAAGTGGCTACTGGCTGGGAAATGATTTTATCTCTGTAAACTATTTATTTTAGTCTATTTAAGGAAGTAGAGCTACAGCCATTAGCCAATTATCTTTAATGTCAAGAGAGCTTGTTTGAAAGGGTTATGCATTATAGTTTTGCCTTCAAAGTCAACTGACTGTAAAATAGCCTACATACATTTAAGTGTTAAATATGTGTGTTTTTTTAACTTGACATTTTTTGTGGTAAATATGGTAAGGGAGTAAAATAAATACATACAGATCACAGGCTATATACTAGGTCTGTCTGGAAAAAGTCCAGCTATTGTTAATGTAACAAGAATGGTTTGCATGACATCCATGTAACCTGGCAGCGAAGGAGAGTGGACTGGAATGCATATGTGTGAACAATGATGACTTCACTGTACTAGTCAGTGGGGGCGGTAGACACCACTGAGTGAGCATGTGCACTGTGTGGCCGTTGCATTCAAAATGACTGAGTGAGTAGAACAATAAATCTGCATCAAATTTGTGTATAGCTTGAACATTCCTCTGCAGAAACTATTCAGATGATTCAGAAGGCCACAGCTGTGGGTAACTGGTGATGGGCAGCTTCATCATGACAACATGCCCACTCATGCATCATGTCTGGTGCAGAGTTTTCTTGTGAAATATCAAATTACCCAGGTGACTCAGCCCCCGTACAGCCCAGATTTGGCACCCTGCAACTTCCGGCTTTTCGCAAAACTAAAATCACCTTTGAAAGAAAAGAGATTTCAGACCATTGATGAGATTCAGGAAAATATGATGGAGCAGCTCATGGTAACTGGGAGGACTGTGTGAGGTCCCAAGGTGCCTACGTTGGAGGGAACTGAGGTGTCACTGTCCTGTGTACAATGTTTCTTGTATCTCGTATCTTTCAAAATAAATGTCTCTATTTCTCATAGCACATGGCTGGATACTTTCCGGACAGACCTTGTATATGGAATTCAATGAACTTCAAATTGAAAAGTGAAGCTGCTGACAGACAGGAATAACTTTTAGGTTTTTGGATTTATCCAGTCATCATACTCTCTAGGTTAGCCCTGAAGGCCAGCAGCACAACGATGTGGTCAGGTGTTGGGAGCACAGGATTCAACCACGACCACTCTTTGATGCTGGTTTCGTTGGCAACCAGAAACCAATGGGATGAGGCCGGGAGGATGCCAGCTTTATGAATGTGCAAAACTGTTTCCCCCTGTTCTAACTTCCCTCAAGTCAGTTTAATTCCACCCGTTCTTCCTACCTTAACAAAACAAGAAAGAAACAAAGAAAAAAAATGAAAGGATGAATAGCAAAGATATCTTGAACTCTATAAGCAGTTACTTTCCAAAGCTGTTGAAAGTCTATAGGACATAGTGTGCACAGCACCTACTTTATAACCAGGCGGAGTGAAGCTTTCACTCTGGCTCCAATGTTTACTGACTGTGCAGCTGGGAGCAAGCTACTTACTCGCTTCTTTGCCTACCCTTCACCAACGTTAGAACAGTCAGGTCAATCACAACTCCTCAGACGAGTCAGGAGGATGAAGTAAGAGACACCCGAGCTAACATCCTCTGGGAGCTGACTGGGTCCCACCATGATTCTAAGCCCTTTAGAAACAAACAGAACTCAATCTTGGCAACCTCCCTCCGATGTCCACATGTTAGCAGATGAGGACAGGCAGGGGGAGGATCGCGCAACTTGTCTGAGGGCACCCGTAGGATCAGGATGTGAACCTAGGAGGTCGGAAGTCAAAGTCTGCATCCTTGACCCTGCATGGGACCCGAGACACAGCAGAAGCTCAGAAAGTGTCTGTTCCTTCATCTTTGCAGGCTGATAGGTAGCTATCTGATAGATGGGGAATCCAAGTACATATTTAAAGTAAAGCTTATTTTACTTCGAAAGGGGCAAAAGCCTCCCCTAGTGTTTATTTTTAAAAAATATCATTAACATCTAAATTTATATGTAACTGCAAATGGAAAGGCAAAATTTATGATAAAGCTGGCATTTCCTATTCAGTTACCTAGTTTACAATATCAAATTTTCCAAAAGGATGCTCTACAAAAGGAACTTATTCAACTACATAAAATAACATCCTCTCTTTCCAACAGTGCTAGAAGCTATGAAACAACCTCTATCAAAAGCAGGGTATTTTCAACGACACGAGTAAACAGCTAATAATCTTTAACGTTTCCATTCAATCTTAATAAAAAAAATGGTAAAGGTAATTTCCTTCTCTTAAGAATAAGTGAGTTATCTTAGAAAAATGTATATTAATTCTATATTAATGACGAGTATTTAAAATTAATAGAATTATCTTGATATTAAAGAAAAGCAACAGATAAAGAGATAGTCAAAATTTTAACCATATTTTTAAAGGATTAAATAAAAGGGAACACCTACACCATTAAACTGGAGTTGTGCACCAACAGTAAGATGCTTTGGCACATTTTTAAAAACACTAAGAATTATTCAGTTGCGTGCAGATGTTCAAATATATGACACTCCAAGCAATGGGCTTAAATAGAAGGATCTGACAGTCATCACATGAACCAAACAGCTGACTCTGTTATTAACCCCTAGTAATAGTGAAGTTTACTGCAAATTGTTACAAAATCTCTCAAAATAAAATTGAAGTTAAATAATATGAAATGTTATTGGACTTCCATACACATCAGAAATGTGGCTTAATCATAAAAAACATGTATAACCTGAAAATGAAAATGTAATGACTTATCAAGCCACAATATTTTCTATAGTTACCGGCATTAAAAGAACCCGTTTCCTGAAGTTTTATTTGCCACAAAATCATGATGAATTATAAAAATATCAAAATGAACTTACACTATTCTAAATGACAATGTAAATCCATGGAGGAGGCATTTTACTTTATTTTTAATTAAAAAAAACTTTTTGGATGGAGGATTTTACAGTAAAGTAAAAAAAAAAAAAACCCAAAGTATTGAAATTAAACCTATAAAATGCCATCTCTAATAATTCTCAAATAAAGTGCATTCCAGTTAACTCCAGTCTTTGGTAGCATAATCTTTCATCATCTGTTCTAGACATTTCGATATCTTAAAAGTTCATTTTCTAGTCCCCAAACAGGTTTAGTAAATTAATGAAAAGAAATGCAAAGGAAATTTCCACTGCTTGGGTATGTTTCCAGTAGCGTCTTTTGTAGATTTGCAGAGAATGTACGTAGTGGCAGAAGGTGGCAATGCTGAGCTAGAAAATATCCAGTTTCTAGCACTGTAACTGAAATCTCACTGAAATCTTACATAGTCCACAGCCCAGGGACCCCAAGTTGATCATTATAGACTTTATTAGAGATACATAAAGGAAAACTCTGACAAGCCTAACCTTTAAACTAAATGTTTATAAAACGACTAAAGGTCAGTCAATGAATTTCAACAACCACCCATGTTACAGCATGCCACCATACCCGACCAGCAAGGCTTTTTCAAAAGGAGTGAACTGTGTCTGACAGAACAATAAAATGCAAACCTTTTTTAAAGGGCTCAATGAGAGAGAAAAGTCCATGCAGCTTACCATTCCTCAGGAGAGCAGCCATAATCCTCGGGCTCGGGGACATGGCTTCAGGAAGCAAGGAGAGGGACAGAAAGAGGAAAAAGAATCACAGCAAAGCTGGAAACATCAAAGTGTACATAAGGGAACTACAAAAAGATGGATCTCAAAAGCAGTTAAGAACATGGACTTTTAGCTGTTTTTGAAAGAATGGCAGTACAGTAAGTAGAATGAGGATTTACGTAAATTAGCGGGTTTACAAAGTCATGCTATAGCTGGACAGTCAACTTGCCTCTTCAACATGAAATTTACTGATTTTATGCACAGAATTCAGTAGGAAACATTTAAACAGCAGTTTAACTACAAAGCCAATGGAAAATCAATCACATTCTATATAATCAGAATAAAGTGTTTTAATGAAACAAACACACTAATGCCTAGGAACAACCTATCACCCTGTTAAAATTTACCACACGTATTTTAGAAATAAATGTGGCTATCACAAGGTTCCTTAAGTGGGCATATTAAAGTAAATTTAATTACATTTCTATACATTAAATGGAACCACTTTTAAGATGAGCTCATTTTCAAAAAACTTCACTTAAACCATGATTCAATTATGAAACCATTTATTGTCTCAGACAGAAAGCACATTCATCAATACTTCAATCCATCCATTAGCTCACGTGAGCACTAGGAAAGTTTGATTGATGTTCAGCTTTTATTTTAACCAGCCACTCGTATATTCAGTCAGATTTTCTTTTATCTATGTATGTATGCATTAAATTTCTCTTTTTACTGTTCATTTCCCCAGTTTTATTGATATCTTATTGACATATAGCACTGTGTTTAAGGTGTATGCACAATGTGTGATTTGACACATTCATACATTGCAAAATGATGACCACCAAAGCCTTAGCTAACACCTCCATCTCCTCGCATAATTATCCCCCATTTCTTCTGTCCATTTTATATATGTCCGTTCAATCTTTCTCCTTTAAATTTAATATATTAGCTATAGGTAGATTTTTAAAAAATGCCAAGTTTAATACAAATGTAAAACCATTGTTATTTTTGACAGATATTCAACAATCAACTTCACGGGGATCCTTTCACTGCCCAAGTGACTACCACTCTCTCTACCCTTCCAAACTGGCCACAACATGGCCTTTTCATTCCAAAGCTCCCATCTGCCTCCCGAGCAGGACCCACCATCTTCCCTCCAGTCACAATGGAGGCAGTCCCTTCCACTGCCTCGCTATTCTCTCTCCTACCAAAGGTCTTTCCTAGAGGCTAGAGAGGCAGGGCTAACCACCCCCTTGTGGGCAGGACTCCCAGAAAAGGCAGTGGCTTCCTGCAGTGCTTCCAACTGGCAATCAGCTCCAACCAACCTCAAGGCTTAGACTCCAGACTGGATGAGGCAGGGGTAGGGGGTGCGCTACCGGAGCAAAAACACCGTGCCGAGGTTCTGCCAAGTTGCATGGGTGCTGAACAGCAGCCCCCTGATCTCACACACCTGACTTGCTCCTCAAGTTGGGCAGCCTGAAAACCAAAGAGCTCCAGGCTCAGGGTCCCTCTCCCCCAGTCTGGCCCCGCCCTGGCAGATGCTGAGTGCTGTTTGTATGAGGAGCAGCTGGCTACCCACACACACCCCTGCCACTGGGCCTGTCTGCAGGAGTTTCCCATCGGTCACTGTGCCAGCAGAGCTGGTGTGTCTGCGCTGCCTGGATGTCTGCCTTTGTTTGCATGTCACTGCTCTTACATCTGCCTGGTAAGTTCTTCACTTAGACCCATTCTTAGATCTCAGCTCGAGTACCACTTTCTCAGGGTGCAGTCCCTAATTAGATCAACCCCGATCTCAGGATTGTGTAAGGATTTGTATTGTGTAAGGATTTTATATTTGTCTTTATGATTACTTAATTTGTATTGTGTAAGGATTTTATATTTGTCTTTATGATTACTTAATTAACACCCATTAAGCCCCCAATTAGATTATCAGCCGCGGGGGGTGGGAATCACGGGCACTTTTGCTGATCATTTACTGCCCCATCTTCTAACAAAGTGCTACCCACACAGAAGAAGATGAACATCCCTTGAGGTAGGTGAATAAGACAAGTCG
Source organism: Micronycteris hirsuta (assembly GCA_004026765.1). NCBI lineage: Eukaryota > Metazoa > Chordata > Mammalia > Chiroptera > Phyllostomidae > Micronycteris > Micronycteris hirsuta. The sequence goes on from PVJI01002862.1 coordinate 29,970, forward strand.
TGGTGTTCACCCAGCTTTCACCACCAGTCACGGTGAGCAGTAAAATACATGTGTTGGTTTTAATGTAGATCGGGGGCTAAGCTTTAACATCACTGTGAGGTTTCTCATGATGAATCTCTTCTTGGTGTTAAAGTAGTTGATCCTTTCAGCAAACATATTGTTAAAAAAATATTGTAAAAAAATTGAAAACTTATTTGAAAAAATCATGAAGGAGAACTTCCCCAATCTGGCAAAGGAAACAGACTTCCAGGAAGTCCAGGAAGCTCAGAGAGTCGCAAAGAAATTGGAACCAAAGAGGAACACACCAAGGTTCATCATCATTAAGTTACCCAAGATTAAATACAAAGAGAGAATCTTAAAAGCAGCAAGAGAAAAGGAGACAGTTACCTACATAGGAGTTCCCATAAAACTATCAGCTGATTTCTCAAAAGAACCATGCAGACAAGAAGGGGCTGGAAAGAAGTATTCAAAGTCATGAAGGCAAGGATCTACATCCAAGAGTACTCTATCCAGCAAAGCTATCATTTAGAATGGAAGGGCAGATAAACTGCTTCCCAGATAAGGTCAAGTTAAAGGAGTTCATCATCACCAAGCCCTTATTATATATGAAATGTTAAAGGGACTTATCTAAGAAAAAGAAGGTGATCAAAACTATGAACAGTAAAATGATGACAAACTCACAACTATCAACAACTGAACCTAAAACAAAAACAAACACAAACTAAGCAAACAACTAGAACAGGAACAGAATCACAGAAATGGAGATCACATGGAGGGTTATTAGCTGAGAGGGGGTGGGAGGGAGCATGGGGGAAAAGGTTACAGGGAATAAGAAGCATAAACGGTAGGTACAAAATAGACAGGGGGAGGTTAAGAATAGTATAGGAAATGGAGAAGCCAAAGGACTTATATGTACGACCCATGGACAAGAACTAAGGAGGGGAGGGCGGAATTCTGGTGAGAGGGGGGTACAGAGCAGAGGAGGAAAAAGGGGAGGAAAATATGGGACAAATGTAATAGCATAATCAATAAAATACACTAAAAAAAGAAAATATTGTCAGGTAAAGGTATTCACATACTGTATTCATACGTAAAGACTGCTTTTAAGAACATTCATTCTTCACTTAAAGGGAAAATGTCTAAGAAATGGTTTTAATACTGATTAAATGACTTCCTGATGCAAAACTACCTGTTTTAAGGTTGCTTAATGGATTTAAAAAAACCTTTAGAGATTATACACTGTTCAGCCTAGTCCAGCTTATCAGCTCATTTGAAGAGTAAGGTCTAATTTATTGACAAAGATGGTACTGAGACTGTAGCCTGGAATATTCACTGTATTGAGAATCCTAGTCACTGAACATGAACCTATTCCTGGCATTCAAGTAACTGGTAAGTCTGACTTACTCTCTACAGGAAGCAATTTGCTACACCTTGATTGACTAACAGTAGCTATCTAGCTTGTAAAGGGTTAAATTTACATATGACATTATAATTCATTTACATTTAACTAAAGAGATCTAATGCATTTATGCATGCTGCTGTCTCTGATACAGACTTGATCTCTACAAAATAATCATGGTCTGTGTGCACAAATCTTTTTATTTCATTGCCCGCCATGAATCCAATTTGGAGGAAAGGTTACCTGAAATGAGAGGAACTTAAGAGTAAATTCTGAAGCACTGCTTTAAGAGTTAAATATTGTCTTCTAACACTAGGCAAAGGTTATACTACCAAGAGACTTGCCTGGTCCTTCAAATTGATGAAAGCAAGAGGCTGACCTTTGACTCTCTAGGGTAAACCAAGGCTTTATCTCACGTGTTAAACACGCGGAAAAAGCATCAGCTCTGAAATTGTTGCCCCAAAGGCATTTGTAAGTATGTGAAAGTCTGTTATTTTCCTTTGTTTTGCCACATCCCGGGGGGATAAACACCATGCTTTCTTCCGATGGAGCTGGAAGTGCACCTACCTCGTGGTTCCCCATATTAAACAAGTGTTAAACACCGCTGCGGGCAAATGGGTAGGTAAAGCATGTGATTTCCCTGTCTGGACTCCTATAATCCAAGAGTGCCCAGAGGAAATTCCCACAGAGAGCTGGTTGACAGTAATTACTTTTTCCTGTGGAGTTTGGTAGAATTAAGTAATGGTTTCTCTACAGCTTTGTGTATTAACAACTCTCTACAGTGCTGACATTCCGACTGTCCAGCAGAGTGCGTGGAGGGTGTTAATACAAACTCAGTCAGGGTTAAGGATCTTAAAGTCACATACACAAACCAGTGCATGATTATTGGAAGCAGTTTGCCAACTAGCCTCACTCAACAAGGTGCCTGGCATTTGTGAAAACATAATACAACAGTAGAACACCCAAGAAGAAACACATTTATATTTATACAGTTAATATTTGCAAACGAAGGTTAACATTTGTAAATATGTTAGAATTTTACATCTGGGGAAAAACCTTAAAGATCGTATGCTTTTGTAAGAACTCCAGAATGCACTCAGATCAGTGGGGGTCGGCCAGGAACAAAGGGATTTAGAAATTTTGCATTTTTCCTGGGACCCCTTTACCGTCTGCAGTCCCCACCCATCTGTTCACCGCACAGTTCTCCCTTCCCTTGGTATACAAAAGGCATGGATTTTGAGTTTCGTTAGGACTGCTACGGTAGAATGAGCGGCCAGAGGGGAAACAAAAGCAGGGAGGAGGAGGGATACATGTCCCACCCACTGACTCAGCAGTTGTTGACATTTTATGTATCTTTTCCATTATCTGGGAAAGAAAACTTTTCAAACTGTGCTTTCACCCCAAGGCCTGAAAGGCTGAGAAGGGCCCATAATGCCTACAGGAAGAAGCCCATTGATCCCTTTGGGTACTCAGGCCCCCTCCTGGAAAGCTGGCACCACCTTTACCTGTCAATCACTATGTAACTTCTCCCCCCTCCCCCGGCTGGCCAACTATATAAGTCCTCAGCACAAAGGAGTCTGGGGCTTGGCGCTCTTGGCTTTCTGGCCACTGGGTCAGGCTGACCGGCCTCAGGCCACCTGACCTCTGGCCACTGTGTGCTTGCCACCCCAGCCCTCACCCCCTGGCCTTTGACCGCCCTGACCTTCACCACCCTTACCCTGCTTCACTCAACCTATGCCTTCCACTCTCCCCACCCCCACCTTAGCTAGGCTGTTCTCTTCCAGGAGAACGGATCACCAATAAACCCTGCTTGCACGCCAGTAGACTTGCTGATCTTTAATTCTTTAGAGCTGCACTGGAGAGAAGAACCGAGTTTCTGGGAGTTTCTCCTATAACTGGATGGATTTGAGAATTAGTTCTATCACCTTCTCTAGCCAGGCCTTCTCGATCAATAAACCTTTCCTTGCTCCAAATCCTGGAAAAACAAATCGCCTGCTCTCACCATGGTCATTTTAAAGGGTTTGGAATATCTGAAAAGAATTACCCAGAGTCACACGATGAATTAGTGACAAAGCTACAACGAGAACTCACGTTTTATGACTACACCACGACATTCAGAGAGGTGAGTTTCCCGAGAGGAAATCTGTTTCAATGAAAGCTTAATCTGATGACAATTCTTAACTCGAATACTACTTTAATATTCACCAGCCTCTAACCCGCTCTACCAAACTACAGTTAATGACAACAACGCCAATAGATACAGGAAGGACACTCTTCTTCAGAACTCCCTCATGCAAGTGTTTTAAGGACTTGTTCCAAGAATTTAAAAAAAAACCCAAACCCTGATAAACTGCAGAAGGAACAAGTACCTAGATATCATTATAGCTTTTTGTTCTGAGAAGTTCACCATCAATAATTACTAATTTGAAAAACTTGTGTATGCTACTGGAAACTGGAGCAAGTTAAAGGGATGGTGATTATCAAACAGATCACTCTAATAATCACATTTATGAATGAATGCAGAATTTGTGTGAAAACAGACATCACCATAAATCCGCCAGCAAGTGTCACACAACAAACTCTAGAACCTCAACAGGCCTTTCCTCCACTGCTCAGGGATAGTGTGGGTCTAACACATACCACGTCCAAAGTGGGCTGCACCTCTCCCGCTCCGGTGCTGACCGGACGGCGAGGCCGGTAGCAATTTCAGGGATGCAGCGAGGAGAGGCTCTTTGTCTAAGATTAGTAGGAGATCTTCACATAAAGAGGAAAAATGAATAATAGCACCCAACCCTAGAAACAGTAAGCGTGCTTCTCAAGGTAACAGCCTGGCTTTACCACGTGAAAAAGCCATTGAACCAAATGTCTTTTTAGCGTGACAGTGTGAAGCCCGTTTTGGTCACCAGCTGTGACCTGAAGAACAAGGACATCTGCCTCCACTCTTTCTCTTTGTAGAACCTGTGCATGGGAGTCACCACACACTTTCAGAACTTTTTACCCAATGGTTATTTACTTAGGATTTTAACTGAGGCATTTTCAAAATTCAGTGCACTCTTTTTATACTAGCTTAGTGCCTGGGGGCAGAGTGTGAGGGGGCAGAGTGGGTACATGGCAGACAACCCAAAAGCAAACTCCCCAGCTTGCATGGTTAGGGGTTGATATTTACCAGTCTCCCTTGTGTGGACCGAGGTGGCGGGAGAATTTGGTAACAGCACAATTCAAACAACAAGAAGGGTGTTTCACTTTTTGATCATGTCTTTTTAGGAAATGCAGAATTTCTCACTTTACCCTACAAAGTATTTCAAAAAGAAGGCTTTTGAATGTTTCAGGCAGGCACACCTGGACATAAGAAATAAATGCTCAACAGCACATTCTAAGGGACACGAACACCCTGATGAAAGTTTTTGATGATACTCATTATCCTCTGGATTTAAGAGTTTCACGTCCCTACTTCTTTCTCATCATCAGAAGTTTAAATGGTTCTGTGACTGTAAAGAGGAGAGATGATAAAAGAAAAAACAAATCAAAGGAATAAGTATCGGAGAAACAAGTTTGTAAAACTTGGGTGCTTGAAAACTGCCCAAGGACAGACTCTGTTCCCATCACATGGCAGCTGTACTTGAACTTAATGGCGACACAGAGGGAAGTGCGTCTGCACCAGAGAGAGACCTTCAGCAGGTCCAAGCACGGGAACGTCATTGGGCAGCCCACACCGCACAGGTAGTTCCAGGTGAAAAACTGCCTAAATACAAGATGCAATACCATACATCTCTGCCGAAACAACCGCTTTTGAGATTAAAAAATATTCTCCACTAAAAGAACTCTCATATTGTAGCAAAATGTTAGCCCCAATTAAATGTGTATTTCATATTCCATTTAAAAGGAAGAAACTTACCCATAAGCAACTCCAGCTATGGTGCACTTCTTAAACTGCATTACATTGCATGTGAGAGTACCAGTTTTGTCAGAAAATATGTATTTTACCTGAAAAAAGAGTTTAAAATTTCTCACTAAATTTCAGAAGCCTTTTTATGTCAGTCTCTTACACGGGGGGAACCCTTAAATTATTCTTTTTATCAATTTTGTTACATTGTAGGGGCACAACGGAAGGCCATTAATTGACTTTGATTTGCATATTAAGGAATATGTTCAACAATAATTTCTCATTATTTTAGCATTTCAAATACGAACATTGAAGACTATCGAGATATTAGAAAAACTATGATCATATAGAAATCTGCCTTAATATGGTCTGAATTTCAACGAGAAAGTAACTTTATTGTTCCATAACATTAATGGAGCACTAAAACACCTATCAGCGTTTCTCCACATATTGGGTTGGCCAAAAAGTCTGTTAAATATTTTCCATAAAATAAAAGACACATTTTTCATTTTCACCAACAACTTTATTGACTTGCATATTCTGAGAATGTTGGCTGTCTCCCGCATGGAATAACATTGATTGTTCTCAAAATTAATGTCTCAATTTGATCGCTATCAACACCAACTGGGCTACCCGACTATGGAGCATCGATCATCCAGAGAGAAATCTCCGGCATGAAACTCCCCAAACCACTTTTGACATGTTCGATCAGTCACAGCACCTTCTCCTTATACTGCACATATCTTTTTTTGCATTTCAGTTATGTTTTTACCTTTCTCAAAATAATAAAGCATTATATGCTGAAAATGTTGCATATTTTCTTCCATATCCAATATTAAAATGGCAACACAAAAATCCACCAATTTTGGTAAGTTTTTTTTAAATGCACGCTGATATGACAGCTGTCACAATACAATCTGACACAATTTATTTGAATGAAGTTAAAGACAACTAAGTGCTACTAGACCCATCTTATGGGAAAAACCAACTAATTTTTTGGCCAACCCAGTAACAATTGTAGACTGGCAATGGCTTCAGAAATTAACTTCATACAACATCTGAACTGGTAAGGAAAAGGATAATGCTGGTCTAAATGCTATCTGAAAAATAAGAGTTAGCAAATGGCAATGGTACAAAAAAAGAAGATTCTTTTCTTAGCCAGGACAGGGTGGAGCAAAAGTAGGTTTGCAGTTGTTCACATGGAAAATAATACAATAATTAATAAATAATAATATAAGAATAAACTGTTTTGTGTACTCATAACTGTAAACCTACTTTTGCCCTACCCTGTGTATAAATGGATTACAAATACACACATTTGTGTGAACACTGTATGAATTATAAATCTAAGTTTCCTGTTTGACTACTATTACACTTCAATTCATGTAACTTCACTGATCGATTTAACTTTTTCTTCCTTTCTGGTTAAAAGCTATGAACAATTTTGAGACAGGGGAGAGCGGGGAGGGGACAATGGGGAGAAGGGTTTTCAGGAATCACTGTAAAGGACACATGGACAGAACTAAGGGGGAGGAGGGAGGCTGCGGGGGGAGGGGGGCTGGAAGGGAAGGGAGGTAAGGAGGGGAGAGGATGCAAATAACTGTAATTGAACAAAAATAAAATAAAAAAAAACAATTTTGAAACAGAATTTATAACACAAAAACTGCCAATATTTTCCTCCTTGTCAGATTAGGAGTGAAGGACATCTCTCAGTGCAATACCTTATTGAGGAGCAAAGTATGCTTTAAATATTTTTAAAACTTCATTTACTAAAACTTAAAGTTAATAGTTATGCACTAACATGTATTTATGCTGATTATTCAACCAATAGAAAATGAGAAGCTGTCAATTCATAGGAAGTTGCCCTACATGGCGGAAATGACAATGAACCCGACCTCCATGACTACACATCAGTGAGAACTTCCGTTTACCTGGCCAAGCTCCTCATTCAGGTTAGATGTTCGAGCCATGGCAGCAGTGTCTGTGGGTTCGTAGTGCATGTCGAGATCCTTTTTAAAAAGAAAATAAAATAAATCATTGAATGCAGCTGGTGATACAAGATAGTGTGAAATTTTATTTTAACTGGTAAGTTATGTACATCATCATTCTCATCTCTTGCCATTCCTACACCATTTTGGTTGATTTCCCTGAGCTGTACCCAAAATAGAATATTCTAGCCCACAGTAAGGGCAGAACAGTGTGGGAGTTAGAGCGTGTCTCTGGCATCCAGTGATCCTGGCTTACTATCATCCCATCGTTTCCTAGGTATTGAACTAATTGTAGAGATTACATAAGAAAATGTATTAAAGTGCTTCCTATGGTGTCTGACACAATATAAGTGCTAAACATGAGCTAAAATAACAGCAACTAAATATTGACAAAGTAATTACAACTTCACATCTCTGGGAAAATCACCTAAAACATTTTATCTGCTTGAACTTTCTTGGCCAACTTTCTTACACTGTATATACCTGAAAGTAAAATGAGTGCATTCTCAAAACCAAAAGAAAAATGTATAGTTTTCATACCAATTTGTACTTATTTTGCACCCAGAATTATGACTATTAATCCTACAAAAATTAGTATTTTCTACAGTAGAACACTTTACTGACAAGTCAGAGCTGACTGACTTTCACACGTCAGATGAAAAGGCCTCCGGTCTCTCCGTAGCTGCATTGCAGACAGCTGGGCACCACTTCTGGGCCAGGGTGTTGACCTGTAGGTGCCGTGTTTTAACAGGGAAACTAAACAACTGGACGATGTTCAGAGAGCGGTGACTAGAATGGGGACTCAGTGGGAAATCACGTCAAATGAAGAACAGGGGGAGGTGAAGGACGTTTAGCGAGGAGGGGGAATGTGACAGCAGAATTAGCATGATAGTCAAGTTCAAACACTTTACAAGGTAGTATTTGGAAACAAGATTAGACAATGTTCTTAAAGGATCTACTGGGCAGGACCAGAATCAAAAGGAGGCAGTTATGAATCTTTCTTCCACACAGAGAATAAGCTGCCTGGTAAGGGAAGAGCTCTTTGGTGAGGAATGTTATAAAACCTCCGTACATTAGAAAGGTGGTTGAAGAGCCCGCTGGGTTCACTCAGCACTAAAATTATGTAATCATTTCAAGCAAATGTTAGTTTTGGAAATCCAAATAAAATAAGAAAGTGATTGCCTATTTGGTTTTCACAATGAGTTATATTATTATTTCTTATTATTAGTGGGAAACCTTCAATAACTTTTAATTGTATTTATATGAATTTTATTACACAATTTTTCAATAACGTACTCCCTGCATGAAATGAGCTCTGCTTGCAGCTCATTTTAGATTTCTGAATTACACTGAATTTACCAATAAATTAAGGGATTGGCAGCTGAGATGGATAATTTACCATGGGAAGATAATATGCAGTTACAAAAGTATCATCAGTTATAGTTTCAAAAATCCTAATATTGTTCTTAGTAAAAAACTTTTAAGTGATTTAAAAAGAAATGTCAGAAGATAATACCAACATTTCTCAAAATAAAAGAAAAATTAAACTTTCAAGCAGATTAGGCCTAGTGATTAATTTACATAAATTTATTAATTTTAACTTTGGTAAAAATAAAACTGAGAAAGAGCAACATATTTTATAAACAAAACATTTAGGAAACAGATGTCCAGCACATTTTCCCAAGAGTCAAAAAAAATATTTAAGGAAAAAAAACAGGAAAAATTCAAGCACAGCTGAAATTGTTTATAGTGTGTTAAAATAAACTACACAGATGCATAAAACACGGCGGACACTCTGGTTGTTACAAGTAGTGACTACAGTATTATGTTTATAGTGCTCAAGTGTTTATGAAGCTGTCTGCTATGTTGTGAAACTCCTTTGCTATACACAACCACTGGGAGGTACAGGTAACCCATGTTTATCACTGCTATGTGAGTGTCCGAGAAAATATGTCTCCAAGAAGTCGAGTGGCTTGCTAAAGTTCACACGGCTAGTACATTACAGAACTAGAACTACAATCCAGGTATTTGTAACACCAAGTCCCACGGTTCTCCTTTTCCCCAAGACCACAGTGTAACTCAAAATACGTTTCCTGAACTGAGACCTATTTTCTCCAAATGCCTGGTCTGTAAACGTGTGTGGTGTGATGAGAGACTTGGTTACTGATTTTCACATGTCAAGTGAATTTATTAGAATTATATTAGGCTCAAAACTATTTTGAAATACTATCCTATGAATTAATAGGATAGTATTAATTAATAATAAATTCATTTTATATAATAGTTTATCATTATATAATAATATAATAAATAACAGTTTACTATTTTATATAAGAAATAGCTTATTATTCTATATAAATAGAATTATATTTATTGTAATTTATATAATAATTAATTTTAATAAATAATAAACCAATCAATAATCAATCAATACTATCCTATTAATTAGTTAATACTATTAATTAAAGGTAAGGTACAATTGAGATTTTTTTCTTTTGAGAGATCAAAAGACCCTATCAGAAAAATAAAAATGTTTAGAGTGATAAAAACAATAATAATTCATATTTACCCAATTTATGAAGTATGCCTGAGTAAATTTCACCACTTCCAATGTAACCAACAAGCTGATAGGAATGAGATTGTTGAAAAGGATGATGAAGGTCAAGAAATTCAGCCCAAAATTATTAGCACCACCATCTATTGGGGAAGATGGGAGGAAAAACATGTATAGTTTTATATATTTTATTTTGCATTGACCAAAACTTTAAGCACAACAAAATTTTTTCATATTGTATAGCATAGCATAGATAGTTTGGGAGGAATATTGTGTTGATAACATATCCTTATTCTTAAATACATTCTTCAAGACGAATGGCATTATTTGTATTCGATATGGTGCTAATCCTATTAGGAAACTAATGATACTAAAAAGTGAACGTACTGTTAAGTATTTCAAATTCTGTTCCAGACACAAAATTTAGATGTCACAGAGACAGGACTAAGAGTTTATAAAGGAAAAGCCTTAAATGGGTAGAATAACTTTTATATAAATTCTTAAAAAGCACCTCTAACTTAAAGTGTGCCTTACAAACAAGCAAACAAAATGGCACCAGGAAAACTAACCCAAACAGCAAAAAGACTGTAGGGCTGGACCCTAGGTAAATTCAGCCCTAGGTAAACCAAACTCTTCCTCTTTAATTATGACAATGAAGCAGTCGGCCCAGACATGATGTAAAGTATGTGAAGAAAGACATTGACTTATTTCTAAAGTTGAAATAGTAAATAATGACTGTTAAAAAACCAAACCAAACCAAACCTGGAATAGCTGCAAAGCCAAATCAATACAATAAAAAACAAGTAAAAAATCAATTTTGCCATAAGTTTTTACTGGAATTTGTCTTTACAGTTTTGAAAATTAAGTATTTTATTGGTTAAGGACTCCTCAAAAGGCAATACACACTTACTTCCCAGAAATATTCTGGGTGCTACAGTAACCCCACAGTAGCGAAAGGATAAGTGCCCCAAAAGGAAACTATTTCATAGCACATGCTCTTAGACAAGGGGGCCATCAACACAGAATTCATGGCATTCATGAGTTCAAATGAAAGCACATTCAATTTAAACATTTTAAAAATATGGAAACTACTTTTGGTGGTTTAAATATACTCAATATGCTGTCTTTACCAGACAGCTATCTAACTTCCTGTATTAAAATATTATTAAAATATTTTTAAACAAATCAATAGCATTAGTGAAAATAACAAAAAAATAACATTTTAAAACACTAAGAAGTGCTCATTATGTTTTTAAGGATTCTGAAATTAATTAATTAATTAAGATGAGAGTGAGAGAGAGAAAAGAAGAGAGAGAGAGAGAAAGGAAGAGAGAGGGAGAAACATTGATGTGAGAGAAATATCAATTGCTTGCCTCCCACACATGACCCAGTTAGGCACTAAATGTACAACCCAGGTACGCGCCCTGACTAGGAATTGAACCCACAGCCTTTTGGTGCAGGCTTTCGGATGACACTCCAACAAACTGAGCCACACCGGCTGGGTGGATTCTGAAATTTTTAGATTCCACTTTTACTTACTTTTCCTGGAAACTACATTGAAAAATAAAGACTAAATGCCCAGTTATCTTGGTAAAAATGTTTTCTTTTAGAAATAATAGGAAATTCCAAGAGCAGCTGTGAAACAAATGTTTTAATGAAAGAAAAAAATGTCAATAAACCCTTGAATGCTTACAATTTAGATTGAGGTACCAGTCCTTTCCAGAATGCCTTCGATTCCAAATGGCTGAGCCCACAGAACAGACAAGGGACATGGCAATTAAGATACAAAATAAAATCAAAATCTGTACATTTGTAATTCGTTCCACATTTGAGAGTTTAAGTGGTGGACTTGTTGAATTCTGTAAAAAGAAACAAGATGAGTTAATAAGAAATGCGAACAATGATTTAGTGATAGGTATCTAGTATATTGATGAGTATGGCAAAGTCCTCATCAAACTCAAAATCTAGACAGGAGTTGACATCTGAAAATTATGCAGATAACAATCACAGACGTCATAAGTGGTCAAAGGTTAACTGTCTCTTTTTCTAAGGACCACTACGTCACCTAGGCCTTTCCCTAGGATGTAGAATAGTAATAAGAGAAAGAAATAACATCCCTTTTGTAAACATAGCTTTTGGATTGTGGAAGGCAAGATGAACAATGTATACTGGACTACTTAAGTAAACTGGGTAGGGCAGAAGCACCCAGCTCGCACCTCTGCTTAGAAAGAGAGGCAGAGACGGTAGCCTGGGAACCCACAGCCTGGAAATTCCAGAGTACGAAGGCAACATTTTAAAGGATCCCTGGGTTCCAGATTTTTGGTGGCATGTAGTAACCGTTTTTACTGAACAAAGCAGCCATGGTAGCCATCCTGGAACAGAGACAAGTTTCCTCAGATGCATTTAATGATAAAAAAAAATGATTATACTGGATTTTTGCTAACCACAGCATCCACCGGACACAAAATTAAATCCGTCATAATCAATATAAAATGCAGAGTCAATATAGAATTTACAGAATGATTAAGGGTAGAATCATTAATAGCAGTCCTGCTTGCCTGGTGATTATATCTTCATGCCTTTACGATGTACAAAGTTATCAATCAGCCCTTAGAGCAGCTTTTCATGTCACCCATGTGACATGACTTTCCCACACACATGTGAACACGGAATACTGATGACACTAGACTGCAGAGAAGAAGCGCCCGCAGGCATTGCAACTGGCTGTGTAAACACTGCAAGTGGCTAGGATTAAGGCTGATTAAAGATGGCCTAACACGAATATGCTATGAAACAATGGTCGACATTTGATTTACAAGTTTTTCTCTTAATTTTACAAAAAAATGAAAGTAAGTTCTACTTTCATTTGGTCATTCATACTAAAATAAAATTTTAAGACAAATGCTTTAACGCAGAGCACTCATCATCACCCAGATGACGTGTGTCTATCACTGCAATGGTTAGGAGATCCTGCCAATGGACCGATTCCCGAGACCACGGAGAGTGCAGGCGCTGGGTGATCTCTGCTGAGACCCTCCCGTGTTCTGGCCGCAGTGAACCGCTGCGGTGTTCTCACCAGAGAATGAGGTTCTGGATGGACAGAGTGAGTCTGTAGGATGGTCTGCTACGTTTGGGACCGCTGAACCAAAAGCTAACAAACAGCACATTTTCAAAAGTTTTGAAGTCCAAGAGGTTTCCACAGATAAAAATCTCACCTGCATCAGCTTGGTGTCATGCCCCGTGTAGACGACTATTCCAATAACCCACTGTGTGTTTCTCAGCTGAGCACCTCGGAGAAGGATCTGATCCGCTCCCAGGGGAACAGTGCTGTGACAGATTACGTTGGCATTAGAAGTGAAATTTCCTAATATGCTTAAGAATTCTACAGCCATGATGTAGTTCCAAAAGGGCTCTGTTATTAAAACAACCCTGCTCACATTTACTGTATCTTTAGAAAAGTCATTTTTCTACCAATAGGGATAATTTTCTAATATAAGAACAGCTGGAGCACAGCATTTCAGTTGCTTCTCCTTAAACATCAAACCAGCCATTTCCTACAATTTCACAATCCAAAATAGTAGGCAATGTTTTGGAATTCAGAGGCTAATTTTCAAATCTTATTTAACACTTTTCTTGATTCAGTTAAGTCCATTTAGGATTCTGAGATGTTTGGAAGTGTGAGGAGAGGAAATCTGTCCCTCCCCCCACCTTCCTTTAAATTAAAAATAGCTTTGTGCATAATAAAGATTCAAAAAATACACAAGGTTAAGATAAATACATAGATCTCATCACATACTTGCATTGGCATCTCCCTCCTTCAAAGATAAGTCACTGTATTTAAAATCTCTAGGACATTAATTTTATTGTATTTGAAGATGGGTTCTCCAAGAACTGTGAATATATTTTCCATAAATGGTAACAAGTCTTAAACCCTTCAATGAAATGAGAGCAAATTGAGGCTATCGATTCCATGCAATCTGAAGCATGTTTTTCATGAACACTGGGTCTTTTGTAGGTGTCTTGCAAGGCGATCCACTACGGTGGGTTGTTGGTTGATGTGAACTAACTTAGATATACCAGAAGGGAAGCTATACAAGATATAGTGGGATCCCTGATGGAAATATACTACCCAAAATTTAATGGCTCAAGAACTCTTATCACCAGGTTTTTGTTTTAGTAAGAAAAAAGCATAAAAAGAAATGTGAAATATTAAAACACGCATTAAAAAAAATTCGGAAAAAGAAGGATACAACCCCTAAGAAGAGTCTCCAGACAACACGACCTGTCTGTCTGTGGAGATAAATGAGACTGGAGCTTCCACTGCTGGCAGACTGCTATGGTGCAGAGGCACCCAGGGCCAGCAGCTGCCTGGGCCTTCGCCCTTCTTCCAGGAACTACACAAATGTCACTGGTTCTGGTGAAATCAATCCAGAGAGGTGGGGAATAACATCACCCGAAGTCTTCCGTTTAAATGAGTAAACCCTTAAGAAACAGTGTATTGTAATTTCCAAAAAGAACACAGCAACTCTAACACTCATTCTTTATAGACAAAGTCATGGCTTTCAGACCCAACTGGAAGGGAAACCCTCCCATGTTTGTCTCAAGATTTGGGGTGCATTTCTGAGCTGGGAGGGGCATCAGGCCTATAGCAGGTTTCCAAGAAGTTCTCGGTAAACGGCTGGACTATGGTCTAGGGCAGCGGCCTCCAACCTTTTTGGCACCAGGGATCAGTACTATGGAAGACAATTTTTCCATGGATTGGGGCAGGGAGGATGGTTTTGGGATGATTCAAGATCATTACATTTATTGTGCACTTTATTTCTATTATTATTATACCAAAACTGTGACTGAGACAAGTGACCAGAAATAATGGATGGGCCATGACAAAAATAAATGTCAGATTCTAACTTAAAGCCTGCCACCAGATGCAGCTTAACTGTCACTTGCTACTCACTGGTAAGGTTTTGATATGAGTCTGTAAGCAACTGGATATGTTATGGTCCCTGTGCAGTCAAACCTCTCTGCTAATGACAATCTGTATTTGCAGCCACTCCCCAGTGCGGGCATCCCCGCCTCAGCTCCACCTCAGGTCATCAGGCATTCGATTCTCATAAGGAGCACGCACCCTGGATCCCTCGCATGCGCAGTTCACAGTAGGGTCTGTGCTCCCATGAGAATCTAATGCCTCTGCTGCTGATCTGACAGGAAGCAGAGCCCAGGTGGTGATGCAAGTAAGAGGGAGTGGCTGTGAACACTGATGAAGCTTCGTTTGCTGGCCACTGCTCACCTCCTGCTGTGGGCCTGGTTCCCAACAGGCCACGGACCAGTACTTGGGGGTTGGGGACCCTTGGTCTAGGGCACCTATGTGCCAACTGTTCCAGTTGGGTATGATACAGCCACTGTCACCTCATCATTTGTAGTCTAGATTGATTGGAATTAGATATACACTCTTCAAAAGCAAAAAAAAAAAAAAAAAACTACTTTTCAATTACAGGAACTCGACATGTCGTAATGAGTTTTCATTAGAGCTGGAATTTCAAAGAAAATACATGCTTTTATGAAGGCCGGTTTTACATACCCATGTCCATCAAGCCTTATGTTTCCAACAAAATCGTAGAGATGTCTGTTTGGACTCTCACACTCGACTCTGCCAGAAATTCTCATCAGATTGTCAATGTCTTTTATATCTGATGTGACTGGTAAGCCCTGTTTAGAAATTGATAAATATGTAAAGACTACATTAAGTGTATTACATGGGAAGGGGGATTCTGAATCCATCCAGGCCTATGATCTAAGAGACCCTACTATTTTACAAGCAACTCTCCCCTTTACACAACAAATACCCTTTTTGTCAAATCATAATTAAGGGATACCTTTCTCTCCCCTGGAACACGGGTTTTTAGCTCAAGAATAGGGCAACTATTGGAAAATTCTAAAATATATTCAAGAGGCTATACACTAGTCTAAAACGATATTTTTAAATAAGTTCTTAAAAAACTGTTTGCTTCCAAAAATAAATACAGTGCAAATCTGTCTGCTGAATCTCAGAAAGTGGCTAAAAAATGAAGAAAACCTATCTCCAAAGAGAATAGCTTGTTCTTTCAGTTCACGGAGAAGGAAAACTCAAAACGGTTCTTCTGTCGGCCAACCAGAACGGTGTGGCATGGGACAGGCCCCTGCTTGCTGTCACACTCTGCATCCAGGCTCTGTGACGGCCCGTCTTCCTTCCCTCCCAACATCCCACGTGTCGTTCTCACCGTTTACCTGGAACCCCAGAGAACACAGCAGTGTGCTGCTCAGTAATGTTCCCACAATGACTGACGGCGTTTATGACAGTGGTTCCATGGGACTGTCATGGACCTGAAAGACTCCGACGGCCCCCGACATCACGGCCGTCTTGCCGTCACAGTGCAACGCATAACTGACGGGTTTGAGGTGATGCTGGTGCAAACAAACCTGTTGGACTGCCAGCCGCATACGGTACGGCACATACAATTATGACTGTACATGATACTTGGTAATGAGTGTGTTATTGGTGTATGTGTTTACTACACTTTTTATTATTATTTCGAGTGTACTCTTTCTACTTACACAAAAGTTTGCTGTGAAACTGCATGCCGCGCTATTCTGGCGGCAGCCTCACATACTCAGTGTTCACCTCTTCTGCCTGCACCATTTACTCTTGTGCTTGATTTAATCTTGTGTTCTTTCATCCAGTACCACGCTGCACAGGCCGGTGGCACGGGAGTAATGGGCTATACCCTATGGTCGAGGTGTGCCGTGGGCACCACGCCGGTTCGTGTGAGCGCACGCCATGATTTCACGCCACAATGAAAATTGCCACGGACACATTTCTCAGAACTATCCCTGTCTTTATGTGGTGCACGACCGTACATTTTTTAAAGGCCCTTTTCAAACTTTAAAAATAGAAACCTCACAGTTGCTTTCTGTTAGGGATGGTATGAGAAGTAAGTATAGAAATATAAACTGTTCCCAGAGACCAGTGAGACATTTAGCATGGCCATGGAAACTATGGCAAAGCCAACTCATCTGGGCTGGGTGAATAGGAAAAATGAATAAGCTAACACATGTCAAAGCACTTAGAATTACTGCTATTGTGTTACCATCAGAGTGTTGCCTATTCATAAAATATTAAAAATATTACAAATAGTATCTGTACAAATAGGGCCATATTTAATCAAGCAAATAAATCTAAGTGTTCCATGATACACAATGATACCAATTTATAAAACCTCTTCATAGTGGCTAAATGAGAAAATATCTTCAACTGGACAGAATTACTTCAACTCAAGACAGTAAGAAATAAAGCCATAGATTCCATGTAATAAAACAGCAGCAATGATATAAACCTGTGTGAGATCTTACCTGCCTAATTTTCAGGTTTGTTTCACCATCTAGGTTGGATGTTTCAATGTAGCACATGGCCTGGGGCTCACTGTTGTTTAAAATTCAAAAGCAAAACGATTTAATGGGAGTAGAAAGGCATAATAACAACTTATCTACTGCTCAGACTCACTGAAGCCTTTTGGTCTAAACGAGCTTTAGTTGCCTAGTTTCTTGACGGCTTTCATTCTAAGTGCAAACCGCTGCGAGGCGGAGCCCATGCATGCCAATTAACGGGTCAGCGTTTCAGCCAGAAGGACCTAAAAGCAAGTTCCTGGCAACAGCCAGGACAGATCTTCAGGATAAATTAAATGTTTAAATTTGTCACATTACACTTAAATTGTCCCTCCATAGAGACACAACACAGACTGTATCTGAAATACAAAGCTGTTTTGTGTCCAGATTGATCTCCAGCTCAAAAATAGCTAGTGAGACTTCGTGCTCACAGACACATGGAAATTGGTTAAGGAGAGCGGTTGATTAGAGAATTCCAGATTGCTGCTTCCAAAAACTTGCATTTACTCCCTTTTTAGAAAAAGACGAATAGGATCACAGGAACCAAAATATTTAAGTTTAAGGCTACTTTTAGAAACGGTATGAACAGATTTTACAGTGAAAGTAGATAGACGCTTTTCTCCCCCTAGCTCTTCTGCTCCTATTCTATTTCTTAAAGTTGTTTTAGAGACTTTCGTGTCAGCAAAAGCTAAAACTAAAACCAGCCAACTTGGCCATATTGCTCTTTGACCTGAACCTAGAATATCCCCTTTACGGGTCTCCAGCAGAGATGTTTCAGTGAAGTTTCCTGTGCAGTGGCTGGTGGACGGGTTCCATGTTCTCCAGTTCCTCCCACAGGCACCAGGCTCTGGACCAGCTGTAACCTGCCCTTCATATGCGAACTTGACTTGTGTAACAATGATAGACAGGTGAGTGTGCAGTCCCACTGGATACGCTGATCCAACCAGATGTACTCTGAAGTTAAATCAATCTTGTTAGCACTCGGTCATGTAAGTGTCGCTAGCAACCATCCTGTAAGTAACTATGAGCGTCATCTCTGATCAGCACGTGTATTCGAAGTTTTGGAAAGAAATTCGTAAGTTACAAACACCTGGAATTTTCTAATCAACCTCCAATCTGTATATGAGCAAAACAGACTATTCTGAGTTGGGCATGTAGCTTAGTTTTGTGCCCGGAAGATTTGTGAAAATTATTAAACCACCTGGTCATAAAATATATCACAGATTCATTTTAAGTAACTTTGCATGTTCTTCAATTTATTCCATGGGCTTTTTTTTTTTTTTAAATCCCATAAAAGCTGACACTTTTTCCCAGCTGGAGGTTTTCAATATTTATATTCTCACCCTATCAATTATTCAAAGTTTTATTTTTTATTACTGTCACAATAGTAATGTGGCTCTGGCAATTGCTCCCAATTTGCAATTTAGTTATGTATATATTTGAGATGTAAATGGTTTATGGATTAATAAGGCACATCTTCTGATAACATAGAAGTATGATGGCAAACAATGCTAAATGAACAATATCGATTCCATATTTTGGCAGTAAAATGCATTAAAATGTTACTTTACATATCCAAAGCCATTCTCACATTAAAATGAGAATAACATTCTAATTCTATCTATACATTTTTTTTATAAAGCAACTTTTTTTAGGACTTTAAGTGACTAGGAAATTAGACAGTTAAATGGCTGATTTCTACTTGAAATGGGGCAAATAAAATATGCATCTAAATTCAGAACATACGTAATCCCTTAAGACAGCTGTTACTGAAGCGGCTCTTAACAGTGCTATGAAAAGGCAGCAGGATGTCTCAGATAAGGAATCATGCTAGATAATAAATATTTCAGCAAATTATGATGACATCCAAAACACAAATTACAGTCAGAGAAGCAAAGCAGGCTTTTGGGTTAGTAAGTGGAAAAATGAAACAAGATGCATATCACAGTCCAGACACTAGCAGACAGCTGAAGTTTACCACAGAACGTGCACTTTGTCCCTCGCTACACGCGGGACAAAAACTGATCCTAAAGCATGCGGTAAAAGTGTGCAACAGCGAGCTTTGTGCAGGGGGTCCTCCATAAACCCTAGACAAGCCCCAATGACAGTCAGGATTGCTGAAGGGATTCTCTAGAACTTAGAGAAAAGTTCAGATATAAGAATAAGACAAACGTTTAAAATCTTCAACACTTCTCAATAACTTTGTTTCATGTAAAGCTGATTAACATTGTTCGAAATAACATTCTGGAGAGATATTAAATTAAGGCTTGGTATTTAGGCATGGTGTTAAGTATGAATATATATTAATGATGCCCAGGAAATTGAAACGGACCTTTATCGGCAGGCCTCATCACGGGCTCCCATTGATACAACAGGAGCCGAATCTGCCCACTTGAGGAATGAACAGCACCGAACACCGCGTTCGTCAGAGGCCTTCCGAACATCGGTGCATGTCCGTTACCAAAAGTATAAACAAGTTTGCGTTTTAAAGGAAGAGACGTGGAAGTCAACCATCTTTGGGGGTAACTGCTCCCTGGTGCAGGGCGAGGACCCACACACACACATCCTGCACGACCCGGGTCTGACCTGGAGGACACGCTGATGAGGTCGGCCGGGAGGTGGTCCCCATTGGTCACCTTCACTATTTCCCCTACTGCCACCTACAGGTCCCCGTTTCCAATCATTAACATGGGGGAGAAATGAACAACGGAGGAAAACAAACAAACAAACAGATGGACAAAGGAGACAGAAAGTTTGAAATTATTATAGAAAATAATACATGTTAATAAAAATGTCTAATGCCGATTTTTCAAAATTTATTTTGATCAGGTCTAAAGGCACAAGAAAACATGGCCTATTTAAGGATTACAAATTTGCTTATAAGCTCAATTTTCAACTTTTAATGTAAGAATTTTTGATTTTTTAAAAGTTTAATCACAGCACATCTTATCATATTAAATACAAATATATTTTTATGTAGAGCTACTTTATCTGAAAGATTTTCCTTTCTCTAATTCCTCATTCTCATGCCATCTATTCTATGTGTACTACTTGTCTAGAAGAAAAGAAGAAATTGTGGAAACTACTTTTTAGGAAATTGCTTTTGGAAAATAAAGTGTACTGTACTAACTCTTCCTCTACATATACACCAAAAAATAACTTTATTTAAAATTTTGATTCCAAAGATTTAATTGCATAAATGTGAACTTTAATGCATGCTGCACAGATGTTGATTTTAGAAAGTTAGAAGGCATAATTGCAGCCTTTTGAGTTATTTAATAATTAATAGTCTAGGTAATACATTATTTTGGGAGGGTAATCCTTTGAATCTGGGAGAAATTTTTCAAAGGCATAAAGTAGACATACTAAGAACCTGGTTGGATTTGAATTATAGTTATTTTACTCTATTTTATACTTTCTAAACTCATGTATCTATTTGTTATATGATAAAATTTGTTTCATTTTAAAATGAAACTCAACAAAACATAGTAACTTTCTACCACATTCATGCTTTAATTTCAAACTACCTCAAAAAAGATATACTATTAGTAATCAATAATTTAAAAACATTTAGGAATTAAAATGTTATAAGCTGTTTATTGCTACTGCTTAATTTTGGTAACTGTAGGTGAAAGTCACCATGTACTTATTTTGATAGCAAACAAAGGTATAATGAAGACATTAGATTAGGAATTAACACCTTTCGTACCACATAGAAATCTCTAAGACATATGCCAGGGACCACAGGTTTTTGGGCAAACTGCACGTTAATTAAATTATCTCGTGATGCGGTCCTTAACAGATGGCACTCGAAACACGAGAAAACTAATGAGCGGTATGAAAAGTATTAAGTATCCCAACCTCGACATAATCATTAAAGTGGCTAAAAATAAGACTTACAGTCAAAATTCCTCTTTCCGTGAAATTATGAAAAAACTTCACTTACTTCTTAAGTCTAATGTAGATTCAAAAGAGCCAAGTAATGCAAAAACCCTTTACAGGAAAAAAAAAAAAGAAAAGAAAAAACGGAAAGGTAGTATTTTGCCTCTTGGACACAGATACCTTTCTAGCAGCACAAGCGTTTACACTTTATTTTGAATCCTACTAAATTACAGAAAACAAGGAGTCTGGTAATCTTTTTAAAAGTTAAAATCTTGGAGGACGTTAATCACTGTGGGTGGTATATTAACATACAGAAACTACTTGATGTACCAACATCGACAGCCACCAGGGAATGTTTTACTGTTTAGGAAATAAATCCTGTAAAAATGCTCTAATGTTTAAGAAATACAAGCACAGAGCTTTACGAAGTTTCTGGGATTGGACAGAGGCAGATGAAAAATACTTTGACAATTTTTAACTTAGAAAGAAATATACATTTAGGGCAGTATAATCAGTTACCTTCCTATTTTTGAGTATACGAAATTTAAATATTGTAATTAATGGTTCAACATATATGCTTCTCTCTAAGATAATGGCTCTATAACATGTTTAATCAGGAAAACATCAATATTTTCTTCAATTGCTGAAATGTTTTACTATCATTTTTAATTTAATTATACAAACATGACATTCCCGTGGTCAATTATCCATTACGTTTCTCAAACTTAGCACGTTGTTCTGTTGGCTAGATGTGCTTAAAACTTAATGAAATACTATTAATTTAAGCAAAAAGGAGAATCAAAGAATATGAGAGTTTGATCAAGGAATCAGTTTTCCTCATTTTAAAAGATATGAAATCAAGTCCTGAGAGGTTAGGATTTTGTTCAAAATCACCCAGCCAAGCTAAGCAGCCTGGTTTCCTGCTTGGTCTCAACGCTCAGCCTGTGTGACCCGTGTTACCCGACACCAGGACAGGAAACTCGCTGCTAAACTCGCCCTCACCCTCTGCGGATGGGCCACTGCCTTTACTTAGCTTCAGAAACCTACCCTGATAAAACTATAAGCAAAGGAAACTATAAACAGAAAGGTTGAATTAAAAACCTCATACTTTATATTTATCTGAAAACAAACCTATAAATAAACGGCATAAAGAGCTCTCAGCTAAAAATATGTAAATATAACCACCTACAGCTACCTTCAACTACTTACAGATTTACTTCTATAAATATCTGGATAACTCTTACTTGCTCACTTAAATTTCACTAATTTGTCGTATTTCCAATCACTTTTAATAATGACCTGATTAAACAGATTTTGAAAAAAGGACAATGTCCATATTTATATGTGATTTTACAAATAAAGCTGTCCAAGGAAATGATGATAAACAACCTCTAAAACATTAAAAGCATTTTTCTTGTTTTATATTATGACTAGTTTTCTAGTTTTTAAACCTAAAATCACTTGAAAGTCACATTCTTTAAACGGTAACAGTGCCATATGTTCTGAATACTAATTCAAGACTACCTTAAATGTGAGTTAAACAAAAATTATCTAAATTCAGTAATGGAAAGAAGTTTTAAAAAAGCAAAATATTTTGTTTTTTTTTTTTGTTGGAAGAGTATGCCATTTCAAAAGATGTAATGACAAAAAAAGAGATCGTTCATTTTCTTGTACCAATGCACCACAAAGATGAAAAAACTTTGAAGGGATACACGAATGCATCGTAAAGGAATTTGTCATGAACAAGGACTGCACGATTAGCTCAGCCGAACCCAATCCACGTATTATATAAAATAAATGACAGGAAATTATTCCAGAATTAGTGGTCCATACAAAAGGATCTGGACACATCCAGATGGAGAGGAGACGCTTAACTGTAATGATAACTTTTGAGTTATGGAATATAGTACCTCTCATTTATTTTATATGGCAAACACGAAAAGTCCTTTAATCCAATCAGTTTTTTAATGCTTAATTCAAAATCAATAGAGAGGCTTAAAAGTCTTCGTTTATTCCTTATTTCCTTGGAGAAATCACAAGGTCAACGCAGGGTAGAGAAACCATCCTCTACACTGTTTGAGCATCAGGAGGTGTCTCTACCTTGATGAGAGAAGTACAGTGTCAGCAGGTATATACTCTTTGCCTTTTATTATAACTATATCTCCAACATTTACCTGAAAGAAAACTGGGAATCGGTTAATTAAGTGCATTGAAAAATAGGTACAAATATACAACCCATTGTATTTAAATACAGA
Source organism: Micronycteris hirsuta (assembly GCA_004026765.1). Lineage (NCBI taxonomy): Eukaryota > Metazoa > Chordata > Mammalia > Chiroptera > Phyllostomidae > Micronycteris > Micronycteris hirsuta. The sequence continues at coordinate 53,350 of PVJI01002862.1, forward strand.
ATACAGTAAAAATGGTTATTGGCAAATAAGAACCACTTGTCTCCAAAATGGCATAAAATTATCTAGTAGTGAGGCCAAGGATGGGGCTTTCCTTTAAAAACTGAACTCTGTATCTTTATCAGCTATGCATCACCTGAATAAAATAAAATCTACCTATTTTATCCATTTGCTGACATCTCAACTTCTCATATTCTCTCCCTTGACATAAAAATAAAAAGAGGAATTTACCAAATGAAATCCTTACCCTGTTTAAGGAAAATATCAATACAACTGGAAAACCATCATTTATATATATAAAATATATAACCATTATTCCTTACGATGACTTTATGAAACAGGTATTAGTTATGATTTATAACTTAGGAGGAAAATGGGTCTTAGGGTCTAAGCAATTTGCCCAAGATGAGCGTGAGACGAAGAGCTTAGACTCAAACCCACGTTTCTCTGCCTGCAAAGCCGGATTTTGCATAAGTAAATAGAATGAACCAATCACTGTATTTTAAATAAAAACAACAACAACAACACAGCTTAATCTCTGTCTCATTCTACTACCTGCCGGCGTTTTTGTGAGCATGGACTGAGGACAAATTAAAGTCATCCTACGTCACACACTGTTAGAAGTAATTGAAGTGATAGGCTGGTCATAGTGCTTTTGGCAAACAATACAACCTCAACTCAGTCCCACTGGTGGGCACTTCCATTATATCATGAAGGTTACCCTCTCTTAGGAGCCAAATGATCCTAAAAATAAGTTTCAATGCTTAATCAGGAGAAGAAAAGACTTTTTTTTTGTTGCAGCCCCTTATTTTTGGTTAAAGCCTTTTTGTTATTTCCCCTCCTTACTTTTCCTTTAACTTGAAAGTAACATTTTAACCAGGTGAAGGAAAGTATTGCATCCACAGTGGGAATCACAGTAAGAAATTATTGCTGGGACAACCCCCTATAGTTACTTCATCCCCTGGGAGAGGAAAAGGTTAGAAGGTTAGAGGGGACTTCTGACCTATGGTGTGTATGCCAGTTACCCAGGCAGGAAACTCTGGATGCCTTGATTCAGAACAGATGTACTGCAGCTGAACTGTGGAGTACCTGAAACTGCCAAGTTGCCAGGGACCTTGGAATCCCAACAACCCCTCCCTCAAACGGGGAAGATAAAAAACAGCAAGTACTGGTGTAAACTGGTCCCTAAAGTAGTGTGTGGTATAACACTCCAGTAGCACCCATGAAAGCAAGATGAAGAAATGTAAGTCTCCATGCCATGGCACTTAGAATGCTACCCAGGTCACCATTGAATTGTCTTTAATCACTCTCTGTGTTTATGTTTACTCTCCAATTGGATTAGATGCTTCATAAAATCAGGATCATAGTTATCTCTAGTACAGTGTTAGAGTCTACCAGACTGAGGAAAACTTCTAATTGATTGCACTGCTTTCCAACATCTTTATTCATTGTAAGACAAAGAAAGGCTTGTGGTTATTAAACTGAAGACTAATATAAAATATTAGCACCTTATATGGTGCAATGTAGTTACCTCGGTGGCCTGGGAAAACCAAGGACTCACCAAGAGCTAATGTAGTTTTCACAGGAGAGCAGGGAACTCACTTCCTCCTTGTGATGCCCATGTTTTAGATCACTTTCTCAAACACATGTAAGCACCTCTTTTTCTCTTTGAGTTCTGAGCTCCCAAGGTGGCATTCCCACTTCCAGCCTGGTGGGTGCATAACAGGAATGGACAGAGGAGAAAGTCAAGATGGCAAAAATTCTTTGACCACATGTTCTAATTGGAAAAATCATGACAGAGCAGTTTTAGTCCCCAAAATACTGTAGTTATGGAAATATTTAGGGCTTTAGGCCACTTACTCCCTTGAGCCTTTTCAAGTCATGGGCATTAGTATTACAGTCAAGGATTATGTAAAAGGGCAACCTTGTCAAACAATAATAGACTGATTTAAAATCTATCTTTGTCCAATTGTAGACTTTGGCATATTTTTTTTGTTATTTGGGAATTTTTGGAGATATAAATTCTTAATCCAAAAAAATGCATTTCATGGTGGAAACTTCATGCATTAAAGCAGCTTTATAGAGTGACTTTAACACGTGCACAGAGCCGACCACTTCATGTTTCTCTACAAAGCCAGAAGAACGTGCTGACTCTAAGATTCTTTGCCTGAATTTTCCACCTGCAACTATCTCAAAAACTTGTGAACAGGCTCAGTTGCGGACTGGTCTTTGAAGAACTGGGCTTTGTGGTAGCAGGGCCTTACATAGGGCTTTGTAATTGCAATATATATATATTTTTTAATCCAGATACTGGCTACTTAACTTTGAGAAAAGGCTTCAGGCCAGTATCTGGAGAGGTGACCGCTAATGTTGGAGAGCTGAAGTCTGCCCATCTGTGAACGACTGGATGTACGCTATACAAATTTGTAGGTCCTTTGAGAACCCTTAAAAAGCAACCACAGTACCCACACATTTAGAAAGGCAGAGCCCTGAACTAAAGCCCATTTACACTCAGATTTATTTTATTACCTTGGCATGTGAATCTGACTCTTGGTTTTTGGTTTATTGATTTTATTTTTTAATTGCACAAAATATTACATAAGCTAAAGAGAAGACTTTCCCACAGTCTGGCCAACCCAACGAGCAAGTCTGCTTTCATGCCTGTCCACTTAGTGTTCAATAAACCATTTTTACACGCGTCTCAGTGTCCACGGCTCTGATCTTTCCACCTGTGATTCTAATTTATGACACAGGAGCTGTCATCTGTCTCGCTTGCTGCTGTCAGCTCACGGCCTGGCACATATTCTTGATAAGTATTTGTTGAAAGAATGGTATAAACTTTTTCCGTGTTGGCACAGTATCTGAGATAATAGCTTTTACTTGTCACAAAATATACCCGGTTGTAGGGTGTCTTAATTTGTTTCTAAAACTTCCTATTGTTGTGTATCCACATATTCTGATTTTCAGTATTATAAATAATGCTCAATAAACATTTTTGCACATATATAGGTTTTTTCCTACTTTGTGATTATTTTCCTGGGATAAATTCCCAGAATCCTCTTCTTGTGATTCTCAATATGAAAAGTCAAACTGCTAATTCACAATGACATGTGAATGAAGTACTTCATAAAATTAAAAATTATGAAGTACAAAGGAGTTTGTTTTTATTTACTGAACACATAGCAACTGGGACTTCAATATTGTTTAAATTTACAACTTTTCTTAGTAGGTTGAATATTATATGGAGTATGGTTGTTTATTACATTACTTGCTTATTGCCAACTTTTATTTCCTATTTATATAACAATGACTTTAATCTTTGTCATATTTGGTGCAAATATTTTCCATATTTCACTTTAGTTGTGGTAGTCTTGTATGTTAGTTTTAAATTTTGTATAATCAAATTCCACAGATCTTGAGATCTTGCTCTTCTCCAAATATTTATTAAAGTCTTTACTCTGTATGTTTTTCAAAAACAATGTTTTAACACTTAATTCTTTTAGCCAGCTGGAACTTATTTTAGCATAGGCTGTTATTTAGATATAAACTGTGTTATTTCTTGAAACTGCTAATATGTGATCCCAAACAGTTTATTACATACCCCGTTGGAAGGCAGCCATGCTCACCACTATACAACCAACGCCAACAATGACATAATCCTTTTACTGATGCATTTTGCCTCCTTATCATATGTGAAGTGGGCTTTACTTCAGTGCATTCTACCTTCTTCTCTCACACTCTGTTCTACTCTATTTTACTTTCAATACCTATTTTGGTAATAGATTTACATTATTTTAATAACTTTTTCTTTCCATTTTATAGCTAGTCCTTACACACTGTTCTTCATTTTTCCAAAATATTTTTCTATTTTCTCAACTGTTTAGTTTTGAAATGAAGAGAAAAATTTAGTCAGCTGTTAAGGAACTAAACAGTTTCTCTTGGATTCTATTACATCAATACCTTGAAACAACTGCTATTTTTAGTTTTTTAGGAATATGCTGTATTTGTACATTTATGTGAATCTTTAATACCCAAAATTTTGAGTTTTCTTTACCAAGGTCATAGTCATATTTTAAGTTTATCTGTAAGTATCTCACATGCTATTGAGAATGCAATCTTTTTTTCATACATTTTTTGAACCTGACATTGTTGACAAGAGAATGCTGTAAGTTTTTGCATTCTTAGCTTCAATTCGTCATTGAACCAGCTCTTATTAATTCTAGTTAATTAAGTATCTAATGCTAATTACTAAGAAACATCAGCTCACGCTGGGTGACTTCTGGCAACACTCTTATATTCTCTCTCCCCTCTGTGTCTCAAAGTGGGATCTGCGTGGCGTGGCCCAAATCTCCAAGAGGAGTGAAAATGCCATCATTATGAGCAATTTGGGGCTGGTAATTTAATTTTTTGTCTATTAAAAAACTGAAAAAATAAGAGTTACAATCATCCTGGTAGATTAGCACAATCTTGAAATAATGGCTGCTTATTAGGAAAAGAAGACTTTTTAAGAGGTTAATGTTAAGACTGAAGCAGTAGATGGTGAGTACTCTTTTCTGAAGAAGCACTCTAGGTGAGAAGGTAAGAAACTGATCTCAATTTGCCAGGGTATGGATTTATGCTAACTTACATTGACAACCCTGGTGAAGGAAATACATAATAAAATTCAATTTATCATATTTGATTATCTCCTACCTGTCTTCTCTCTAAAATGTTTATATCCACAAATGCCAGACAACAGCATAAGAAATAAGAAAAGCACAATCAAGGTACTTTCCTCTTGGTTACTTTTATGTCAGACCAAAGAGAGAGAGAGGGAGTGATGAGTTTTCAAGTACAGTGGTACCTCAGTACTCATTGTTAATTCGTTCTGGAACTTGTGACGAGTGCCCGAACTGACGAGTACTGCGTGATGAAGCATTTTCTCTTGTGGGGCAGTGTTGTGACTCACACAAGTTTCAGCACATGACACAAGTCCCCAGCAAGCACAGAATGCTGAAACATTTTTATCTCGTCAAAATGTGACGAGTACAGGGTTTGACAAGGTCTGAAGCGGAGGAGTACTGGGGTGTGACTGCATCTAGAAACAGAGATATCGATCTCTATTTTAGCCACTAATTTAAAATAACAAAAATGCACTTAATTCAGAGGGAACCTATTCTGGACAGAGACACTAGGTAATGGCGAACATCAGGGGCAAGGCCTTTAACCGGCTGGGAAACACTGAAGTCCCCACTGACTACCTGACGGTGGGTCCCCTCTCGGGCTAATCTCAGGAAACAAGTCCCTGGGGAGAGTGGCCTCACCTCCCAAAGTCTTTTACCACATTACTAAGGTTCTTACTTATTTGTGGAGACCAGAGGTTAAATGTTCTTCCAGAACTAAGGGAGAAATAACAATTGCTTACCTTTCAAGATTGAAGTCTGAAAAGCACACGGACACTTTGCGACACCTGTTAAATGATGTCTTAACTCACTAACGACCGTCCTACAGGTCTTGTGAGCGTATTAGCTCCTTGGTATTATGGAACTGATTTCCAGATCGTTAAATGACTTTATGTAGTAAGACTTTAATTTTTTGCCTTAAGGAATTGGCAGTACATAAATGTGATTTTGTCACAATATATGAATTTGAAGTAAAATATACAAATGTGAAATATCAGAATTCAAGTTTTTATTTTTACTTGGACAGTAGATGATTAAAGCAAAAATTACAACACAAAACAGTTCATGGTTAAAGGAAATCTGTGAAAACAGTACTCAAAATATACCATAAAAGAAACAAAAAGTTCTACATATTACTTTTTAAGAAAATAGCTTTTCTAGCATATGGCAAAAATATTAAATGGATGTGAGTAACTGAAGACTCCGTGTATGCCTGCAACATTAATTATTTAATAGCCTTCATATCAGTGGAATTCTTGACATTTGTTCATATCACATATAAAAATTACATCTACTGGAGTAAATCTCTATGCATTTTTTCTCCTGCAACAAAATAAAAAACAATGCATACCTTCTCCCAGTGCACAATTTCCCAAGCACCATTTCTCAACACTGGAAAGAAAAAATGTTACATTTTAAAGAACTTTTTTAGTACTTATCAAAAAATCTACTTTTGATGAAATGATCATTTAAAATAAATAGTAATGGCTTCAAATAAATGAACACAGTAGTAATTTTTACAGGTTTAAAATTATGGCTGCAGGGAAACGTAAAACTATATAAAGAATTGGAAACAACCAACACGCATTTCAGATCCCACACGAACCCGTTCCCAAACAGAGGGGACTCCCACTGAGGCTGCTGAGGGCTTTCCTCAACATCTGGAGGAATGAGAGTGCTCGGCTGGAGGAGAAAGCCGCAGAAATGACGTGGAAAGGGGTGTGACATGCTTAAACACATGTCAGAAGCCGTAACAGCAGCAATATATTTTTTTGGTTCACAGCCTGCACTCAAATCATTGAGCTACATCAGCCAGGCCAGCAGCAATATCTTTTTTAAAAAAATCATAAGCATGGAAGGAATAAAGTTCTAATTGGTTAGTAAACATTTAATACAAACCAACAGATAAAGAACCGGTGCCTGCAGGTTTATAACCATGCAAAAGAGCAAAAGTTTCCACATTTGGTTTACTGAGAAGTGAAAGAAAGAAGAGACTATTATTAAATTATGATAGAAGGGGTGATATTTCTTAGTGTTGCATTACTGCTTTGCAAAAGTAATGTTACTCAGTACATTGTTTTTCTCCCTGCTGTGTGTCTGGGGCTCACTAATGAATACACCCACAGACACTAAGAGATAAAACAACAATAAAAAAAACAGGAAAGAGAATAATGTGAGACAGATAGCTCAGCACTTAGTACTTAAAAAAAAGGAACTTCAAGATCAGTCAACGAATTATCATGATAGCAAATTCCGTGAGGAAAAACTAGTATTTGCTTTAACACTGTATGTCCTGGAAACCACCCAGTACCAGACACAGTAGTTACTCAGCAAATATTTGCAGAATGAATAATTCATAGGTACAAAAACATGAGATTCAGTTTCTTTCGAAGAAACTGAAGTAAATTACGATAATAATCTTTTCAATTTTCAATAGCAAATCTAACATTAATTATAAACTAAGTCTTGAAACCAGCATTGCACTATAAATTATTTTAATCTAAATATAATCTTTTTGTGTCCTAAAATTCCCTGGACACAGGGACTGTCTTATCATTTCTTTATCTCTGGTACCTCACAGCACTCTGGCACATAAGACGCTAAAATGCTTGTTAGACAAATAAATGCAACAATGAGTATCTTACAGTGCATTTCGGTGAATCAACTTCATTAATAAAAAAAATAATTCCAAGTCAAAGAGCTAAAATAAAACTATTTCCAGTACAATAACTGTAACTAGTAAACAAGTTGAAGTTTCAATTTTTATGGTACTCATCCAATTAGGAGACGAGGATCTGAGACTGCACCCTAATATACGAGACTCTAATGCCTGCAGTTTCTCCAAACTGACCCCAGGAGGAAGGCTGCGCCTCAATGTTGCTCCCAAAGTAGTCGGGTTCAAAGCATAAGATTTATAGTAAAAAAAAAAACCCCGGGTCAGATGCCATCTGTCCTTGCCTAGCAGTATCTTCCTCAACATCAGCTGTCACAAAGAATAAAGAATGAACGTGCACTCGGCCTTTGAATCACTTAATCCAGAGGCTACAGTAGAATAAATCCTCGACAAACAGAGTTGGCAAAGTGCTGTTCCAGTCCACCATAACCAAGATGAAGTGACGTTAAAAGACTTGCTAAAATTTGCATTAATTTATACTAGAAAAAAAATCCTGTTCAATAGTGTCTAGATAGAGCTTAAACACTCCCTCAATTGCAATCTTTAGTGTTTTTTTTTTAAAGCGTTTAATATTTTTAAAATCAAGAGATGTGACATGAAAACAAAGACTTCGGGCTTATCGGGAAAGCTGAGAAGGTCAGCCAGTCAGTTCCCACACTGCAACCCGTGCCTGGGACGGAGCAACGCCACCGCTTCCCCTGGGGTTCACTGCCCTGTCGCCATGGTCATGGTTTTCCACCGCTTCCCTTAGGTGCTGTGTGCCTGGCTCAAGCCTGGGAGGTTTTCCTCTGTTAATGGAGGTGTAGCATGATGAAATGTACAGATCTTCAGTGTTCTGTTAATGAGTTTTGAAAATGGCAAAAACCTGTGAATCCACCACTGAGAATAAGATACAGAACTCCAGAAAGAGTCCTCATGACCCTTTACAAGCCATCCCTCCATCCCTAGAGGCAGATATAAATTAGTCATTGTAGAGTAGTCTTGTATTTCATACACATCAAATCACACCATATGTATGCATTTTGTATTGAGCTTTCAATCAACACACCCGAGATTTTGTTTAAAAGATGTTTCCTTCTCCCATTAAACTGTCAAGGTAGTAAGGTGGATTTTTTCCGGGACTCTATTTATTCCATTGATCAATTTACAGATCTTCACACCATTACATACCATCCTGATTACTGCAACTTTATGGTAAGTTTTGAGGGAGTGTAAGTCCTCCCACTTTTTTTTTTCCCCAATATTGTTTCGGCTACTTAAGTTCTTTGTATTCCATATAAATTTTAGAATCATGTTGTCAATTCTTAAAAAAAAACAAACTCCCAGGATTTCGATTTGGGGATCAAGTCTTTTAATTCATGGATAGGCTGCACCTCTGATTTTATTTAAGCCTTCATTAATTTCTCTCAGATATGTTTTTATAGTTTTCACTGAATGGATCTTTCATAAGATTTATTTCTTGATATTTGATATTTTTATCTTATATTGTAAATAGTATTTTTTATTCCATTTTTCAGTTGGTCACTGGTAGTATATAGCAATGTATTAAACTTTTGTACAATGACCTTGTCATCCCGCATTTTGTTAAATTCACTTATTAGTTTGGGTGGTAGGTATTTCTTGTTGCTTTATTGTTCTTTTTGTAACAATACTTTCTAAGCAACTTAATTTCTGTTAACAATGCTGCATTATGGTTTTTGGCAGTTTTATTATGCTCTTATGCCTGTTCACTGTTCATCTCTTTATTTTAAAATTCTTTTGCTATTGTTCAAAAATAAAACCTTTGAAAACTGAGAATAATTTTTACTAACTGAACGATGTCCTTCCTGTTGGTTTTGTGACCCAAGCATCTCAAATTCTGTTGATTTCCTTTGGTCTTCACTGTTACCCACGCCAGCACCCTTATTTTAATCATCCATAAGCTCCTACCTGGAGGTCTGCATTAGGCACACCACTAGGTTCCTGCATTCACTCTTCATCTCTTTCAAATTTAGTTTCTACTATAGTGACTGTATATAATGATTTTGCATATGGACAATCATTATGTATCCTTATGTATCCCTATTTATCTGTATATATGCACATATGCATCCTTACATACAGACATACAGACAAGATTAGTTCACCCCCTGCTTAAAACTCTTCGTCAACGGACTTCTGTTGGCTCATAAAATAAGTCCAAACATCTACAAGGCCTTTGATGAAGCAGCTCCTGCCTACTCTCCATTTCTACCTCCTATTACTCCTCTGCCCTCTCCCCACGCCTTCCTGTTTAAAATCCATTGCACATGTTTCAATGACTAAAATATACTTTCTTTCCATCTTCACTTAGATAATTTCTATGTATTTTCCAGATCTCAGCTTTAACTTCACTTTATCAGGGGACATTTTTTGATATTCACTTCTTTGCCATTAACCCCAAGTGTAAATGAACTCCCTATACTTTTCCCTCAGAGCATGGACCACAGCTTTACTGCATGTTTAGTTGAGAGGTTTAGTATCAGGGCTGACTCCTCCCCCAGACTGTGAGATCTGTGACAATGGGAATCTTCTCTACTCTGCTCACTGCTGTATCCCCAGGCTTACAAAGGTGCTCAGTAATTACTTGCTGGATGAAAAGCTGGATCCACTGGTGTTATGTGTTCAGGACCATATGAAACCATAGTAACAGTTGCATGGATTTACTAAAGATACAGCTCTGCTCCCTGGTAAATCCCATATTAAAAATGATGCCTTGGCTGGTGTGGCTCAGTGGATTGAGTGCCAGCCTGAGAACCAAAGGGTCGCTAGTTCGATTCCCAGTCAGGACACATGCCTGGGCTGTGGGCCAGGTCCCCAGTAGGAGGCACATGAGAGGCAATCGCACATTGATATTTCTCTCCCTCCCTTCCCCTCTCTTTAAAAATAAATAAATAAAATCTTAAAAAAGTAAAGATGACATTTACATGATATTAGAAAAAAAGGCTTAATAGGAAAATACTTTGGTAGCTCCTCAAAAAGTTAAGCATGGAGTTACCATACAATTCAGAAATTCCATTCCTAAGTATTTATCTGAGAGAACTGAAAACATATGTTTACACAAAAACTTGTACAAAAATTTTTATTATAGCATTATTCATAAACCAAAAAGTGAAAACAACCTAACTAATGAATGAATAAACAAAATGTGGCATATCTATACAATGGAATATTACTCAGCCATGAAAAGGAACAAAGTGCTGATGGATGCTACAACATGAATGAATCTTGAAGTTACACTAAGTGAAAGAAGCCAGACACAAAAGGCCATACATTTTATGATTCCATTTATATGGAATGTCCAGAACAGACAAATCCATAGAGATAGGATGTAGTTTTGTGGACATCTGGGACTCATGGAAGGGAGAATGGGGATTGACTACTTCCCTGTATGGGGTTTCTTCTGGGGTTGATGAAAATATGCTGGAATTATATACACAAGCATACATAAGCTTGTGAATACACTAAAAACAATTGTATACTTCAAATAATAAATCTTATGATATGTGATTACAATAAATAACAGCTACATAACAAGATGTTGATGAACTATTTAAACACCTTCTTAAAATAGACTTGTCCACTTCACAAGTTACTGAAACGATTCCAGAGTGAACAGTTGGGATCGGTTATGTAACCATTGGAAGCGCCCACATGCGTGTTCCTGATGTCAGCCCTGGGCCACCCCTTCCCACTCTGTAATCTCAACTATCTGTCCTTGCCACTCCGCAGATGATTGCTAGTTCACATCTAAAAATACCCCTGAACCACTCTACCAGGTTCCACCTCACAGGGCAGAAGGGTCACACAGGCTCTCCCAATGTGTCAGACTACGCTCCACGAAGAAGGGAGAAAACCAGAGGCACTTCCACAAAACTGCGGAACACAATCCACAAGCCTGCTTCACTTCTCCGTCTTCCATAGCCGCTCATTTCCCCTCAACCGCCCAGCACTTCTTTCTGCACACTTGAGCTCTGCTGTCTGTCCCTAACTGCATTTCTGCACCTCCCGCTCTATGGACCGGTCCTAATGCTGTCTCCCAGGGGACCTCTGCCTCCGACCCGATGCACATTCTCCTACTCGCCTCTTCCCCAGCCTCCACCCAGACTTCCCCTCTCAATTCATCACAGAAGAGATCACTGGGAAATATGTCTTACTGCAAAACTTCGTGTCTAAAACACTCGAAATATATATTCAGTCAACAACATTTTCTGCCAAACTACTGAAATCAATGTTATGTCTGTAACAAGCCAAAGAGAGGTACAAAAAGAAAAAGCTGCTATTCTCGCCTGATCTCATGCCACTTGCTTAAGAGGAGGAATATAAACTGATGCATCCTCACATAACACCTTTCTCTAGACAAACACGTATGATGCACTTTTTTTCTTTCCTTGGAAAAATTTATTTCTCCGCAACTTGGTTTTCCACTTACTATACATGCTTTCAGGACAAACTGTAGAGGCTTAACTAATTCTTAAAAAACAACCCATTACACGGTGTATCCATTACAATGGGTCAAATACAATAACTGAATGGAGTCACTAGATTCCACTCCAGAATTCATTCGCACAGAACTTCAATGAAAGTAGAGGGTATGGTACAGCAGGCAATAGAAAGCCCAGCCAAGCATCGGGAGCCTGAGAAACTTCTAGACACAGTTCCCCGGGGTCCCTTCTCATTACGCAATAACATGGATTTTGAGTCTTCACTGTAAGTGCAATAAATTTTAATTTGGGGAAGGCTGGGGGAAAAATTTCTATGGGTATTTTATACCCTTTAGTCAATTAGCCAATCGAAACTGTGTAATATGTTAAACCACTAAGTCATCAATCTATATACATCCTTAAATGAGGTACAGAAGTTGGTCTCGGGTACCTCCAGGGGAGTGTCAAACCCTGCAGAGCACATTATAAATCACCACCTAGTCCATCTTGTCCTTATTGTGGCCAAGGTTCAGCATCCCACTTCCAGAGGTGCTAGAGGCAAGCAAAGGGCTGTTCCCATCCAGCTGTAAAACAACTCTGTTTCCCACACAGCTACATCATAATGTATAATGTATTCATAATGCATTCAACTACCCACTTCCTGATGGAAATTCAGACTTCAATTTCTTTTCTAACCCCTCAAACAACACTGAAGTATGCTGACATGATTGCATTCTATGGCACAGGATCCTAAAAGGAACATCCATGGCTCCAGGGTATTTGCATTTGTACTTTTATCAGGAACAACCAGGGCATTTCCCTACGGATCTATAGCAAGCCACACTCTCACTAGCCATGCATGAAGCTCCACTGACTATAAACCTAGAGAAGCACACACTGCTTTCAATCATCTGCATTTTGTCAATCTGATGGGTATTTGGCTTTTATTCTGGTGGTTGCAGGGAATTAATCAAGGTGTGAATCGCCTTTATGCCCCCACTGCGTTAGATGCTGCCTAAGCAGAGGAATGTTTCTCTGCATGAACTTCAGACACCTGCTCCTCAGCATCTGGTCCAGGGACCTGCCGCCTCCGCATCACCTGGAGGCTTCTCGGTAGGCCCAAGGGAGTGTGTCTACGCATTTCCCATCCCACCATCCATTTCTTCCGTTCTGGAAATACAAAGCCGGAATACAGAAGTAAAGGAAGAAGAACCTAGCATGTTCGAACTTGAGGCTCAAGCCATCTTAAGATACAGAACACAATACAGAATTCTGGTGAATTTAACAATCAGCTCACCACATGTAACAGCTTTCTGTACAAATCAAGGCTTGAATACTGGCCAAGATAAAGGTCAATCACATAATTCACTGCTGTCTTTACTTCAGAACTGGTTCCTAAACATCCAACTGTGGGCCAATGAAAATAAACAGTACCATGTATTATGCGGGTGAGCTGAAATAGCAGCCTGGTTATTTTTAATCACTGACCTCCTCTGACCCAACTCAACCCAGGTTAGAGGAAGCAAGTAATGATGCCAGGTCCTTTGCTGAGCTTTTAGCTTTCTTGGGCCAAAAGTATACTGACTTTATACCTCCAGAGTATGAGAGTTCAAGAAGGTGACCCTGGAGGAGATGATTAGTGGTACCTGGTGAAGGAGAGAGAGCAAGCTGTGAAAAAATGATCAGAATGGCTTGTCCTATGGTATTTTAAGAACCCACTCGTTTAAATGCAAAACTCCTCCACCTCTCCCTAGTTCCAGTCAAATGCACCTGCTGTAATTTCTACAGGTCTAATTAGTCTGACAGTATGCCAGGGAGAACTCAGACTCTAAACAAATACCTCAAATATAACCTGTTTTCACTTTAGCAGGATGCTACTTAACAGCTTTGTTGTAACGGGTTTCCTTTTCTAAACGAAAACATTCTGTCAGAGCTGTCTGGGAATTCCTTAATCAAAGGCTCTGCAGAAATAAGCAGCGTCTCAGGATTTGACCGACTGTGCGCAGGTAGAGGCACTCACGTAAAGTCTAACACGGGCTCCACCGCCATCCAAATGGTCTACCTCCGGGGCCATTCCTGCAAGTCACTGGGCAATCCAGCCGCTTCTTGAAGTGGGTTATAGGAAGCAAGATGTCCTAAAGAACAATGGGCACTACCCATGTGACAGAGGACAGCGAAACCACAGACAAGGCAGCATGGTCCAATTCCTACGTGGGAGTAAGCACTGAAGGGAAACCTCAGTGCATAAAGAAGACTGCAGCTGAGACTATGGTTTTGGGCAAAGAAGGAAAGCCGGCCCACCCATATTAAAGCACCAAGTCAGTCACTGTGCAGACTCTTACTTCCAAAGACGATTTTAAGGCAAAGTTCTCACTGTGGCACAAACGGACGCTGCACAAAATTCTCCCTCATAAGCTTGCCTATAAAGGTCAAACTAAGCAACGATCTGCTTGGAGTCTACTCACACAAAAGACAAAGGGAACTTCCTGAATTCTCTTCTCATCCACATTCTACATAAAGGTATTCAGTTAGTTGATGCCACTTCTATCAGTTCGCTCACGGAGCTCTTCACCAGGGCCCTCACCACGCCAGGCCCACGCGCACTGTAGGGGCGAGTCCTGGAGAGCTGTTTGAGAAACGGCGAGCTGAGGTGATCAGATCACCGGGGTGAGCTATATCAGATCACCGAGATAAGATCACGTGCTGATCTGATCTTTTTCTTGACGTGTTCTTTCTCAATCCTGCTCACAGGGTCATGAATCATTCACCTTTTCCTTGACTTCACTGAGCGATTTCTTGAAAGGAAAATCGCCCTCCACTGCCTCAACCAATCAACCTTTATTCCACCATTCCTTGCATAGGGCTACAGTTTTCCCAGCTTCACAACTGCTTTCTGCTGTTAAGAATTGGAACTCCGGGGGTGAAATGTTCCTTCTTTAACACTGGCTTTGGTGAGAGCTGCAGTCCTGGTCCTGCGCTGCTTCCGTACATGTGGTGTGTGGCAGGTTTTCCCACCCTTGCCACACCCAGTTGGATCTATCCATTGTGTATTTCCTTTCGGTTTCTCATGGTCGCCACACTAGTCCCCCTCCCTAATTACCTACCTCTCATGGTCTTCTTTCAAAACTACAACTGGGAACCTAGCCACACACCTGAGTCATTCTCTCCAAGTTTTTCATCCTGGCTTTCAAAAGCCTGCAAAATACAACTGCAACTTGGCTTCCCATCCCTGCCCATTGCTCCTTGACACCGAGACGATGCTCTCGTCAAAATAGAATACTTGCTCTTTCAAGAATATATCCCATGCCTTCCCACGTCCTTCTGGATCCCCTCCCACTGCTACCAACCCAATAGCTTTGCTTATTGAAATTCCGCTTGTCCTTCAAGAACCTCACATATGGTTTCCTGAATCCCCGCTTCTCCCATCTGGCCCTTATTAGCTTCCCTGTCCTGCATTAAATATGAGTGAGCATCTTACCTTCCCTACCAGATAGAATTCCTTTAGGAAGAATAAAGACTGTTTTTGTTTTTGTTTTCCCTGCACTGGCTCTTATACAAGGTAGATGTTCAGTGAAGAGTTACTGAAGTGAGTAACAAATGTTCTAACATTGAATCACACTTGTTTTTATTCTCTCACTTTAACTATGTCCTTACATTTCCTCAGTAGGTTTTGCTCCTATGTGTGGAACTTTTATCTATAGGCCAAATTAAAAACAATCTAGGGCTGTATTTTCCCACAAATAAATACCTCCTCTCCATCCACACTGACTGTTGAAAATATCTAACCTGTTCAACTTGTATAATCCTAAGATCTTTGCAATAATTTGAAAATATTAATCTTATAGGTGTCCAAAATTACTTAGGCCACATACGTGCTCAGTTTTGAAGCCCAATTTTTAGGATCATGGAATCAAATATTTTTTAAAGAGTTCTTTACAATTAAGTGGATATAGATGAGGCAGAGCTCATGTTCAGGATCACCGAATGAATGAGAGGTGGAGATACCGCCAGGGAGACAAAAAGGCAGGACACGTGCTTTTTCTCTGAGCAGGAAAGTGCTGCTATTTTCAGGCCCTGAGCACAATGCCCTGGCTCCCTTGTACAGCATTGCAGTGAGCAGGAACCAGACAAGCCCTGAGCCCTGTTAGTAGGTCATTTCAGGTTTACAGCCTAAAACATATTCAGACTACACCAACTTAACGCCTTTTTCACCAAGGACTTCAAAGGTAAAATGGTCTCCAGCGGGAGATAAGCAACTATGTGTCCTGCAGGGAAGGAGCCTTGTCGGTGGCTATGGGCCACCACCAACTTAGCTCCACTTTTGAAAAGACTGGGAAAGGAAGATACAGGTGGAAGTGAGATCCATTGTTTTTAGCTATGTACCTAATTGAAAAGAAGTTCATGTTACCTTTTCCTCAATTAAATGAAAACAGGGAAAAGTTGCTTTCTTAAATAAGGACTTATTCTATTCTAATGCCTGCTATCGAAATATGACAAGGTGTTAAACACTCTGATTGTAGTAAGGGTGGCCTTCATTTAGCCACAACAGCAAAGCAGGTGACCAATGAGCTGTCAGATGTCACAGCCAGATCTCTCAGGCATTCTTACCTGCAGAATGCACACACAACTTTCTGCAGCGAGTGTATCCAAACCTGGGATTTTATAAAAGCAAATTTAGCCCATCAGGGGGCATTTTTATTTTTCCCAAATGTCCTTCGTAGCCTGTACCCGAACCCCATCCTTTCCTAGGCCTCCATATCGTGATTCTATGTGAAACCGTCATTCCCCTGGAAATACTGGCATTGGAGCCACAGCAGCATTTCGTAAGAAACAGAAGCACATTTTTACAATTTAAAAAGAACCAGTCAACCACAATACATTCATGTGGGGATTGGCTTCAGTTTATACGTGACAATAATCATTATGAATTTACAATGACAAATTCCTGCAGAGTGAAATGTGGGAGAACCACCCAGTCCGGGGAAAACCGCGCGAGACCGCCCCCGGGCGCGTCGGACACGCGGAGAGGGTGGTACGCACCGAGGCATGAATCGGAGACAACGAAGGTTGCGGAGACCCAAGGAAAGCTGGGGCGCTGTGGACACGGCAGTGCTCTGGGGCTCCGGGTAATGGAATGGGCACGTGGACACGGCACGGTGTTCACAGGAGGCACAGCCGGTAAAACGTGATGACTTCAACAGAAAGGGGCGGGGCTCGAACGTCTGCCGCGTTAGTATTCTATCAGCGCTTGAGAAGCAGCCCAGGATGCAGTGTTATGACAATACTGCTTTTCATCTTGCTCACACCCCAGATAATGCATTTTCAAGAACGCTCCTTTTATATCTAATTTCTTCTTCCTTTGTTATCTGGACTCAAGCATCTGTACGGAGAGCGGTTCATTCACCTGCTCCTTCGCCATGCACACACAGAACACCTGCGAAAGGCAGGTCCCTGGGCGAGGAGCTACCGGGAACACAGGGACGAGTAAAAGGGTAGACCTGCCCTCTGCAGTGTTGCTACCTAGTACTGACACTCCAGCACACAGCTAAAGGAGAAGAGCCTAGAAAGGCGGTCACGATTCACTGGGAGGAGTGGGCCACGTAACTCTTCAAGACTCACTCATATTCCCTGGGCCTCTGAGCATCAACTTACTCAGCCCTCCCTCAACAGTCACACACTCAGAGAACAACACAACAGTTTGAACTTGCCGGCTCATGGAACCATCTCTCTAACCAAAGTATATGCCTCTGGGAGAAGAAATGGCTTGTTTTCAGAAGTGTTGACAATGGACTCAAAATGTAACATTTATGAAGACCTGAGTTAGGCACAAAATCCGTAATATGATTCCTGGTGGAGTGCATTAGTTGGTAAAAATGAGGCGTTAGACAGGCACCAGTCTACAGTTAAATGATTAGAAATGTTAGAAATGAAATTATGAACTTGTAAGTCTGAGGTTGTTAAGGAATGACAGAAAAAAGTTGCTCCAGTGCCTCAATGCCAAATAAGGAGAGGAAATATTCATTTCTCTAAGAATACAGAAGGGTTCCTACTTGAATGTGAGGGAAAGGTTTCCTCTTAACATTACACTGTCTTGGTAAACATTTAGAAAAGTGAAATTTTAAGCTTAATACTTCAAATATTTGTCAAAAATTAATTATCTGTCAAAAATACCCCCTTCCCACTGCTACACCCACTCCTGCCTCAATTCGGCAAAGCAAATTCAAGTTCACTCTCATCTAATGGCAGCAGATGGCTTTCATGTTACGCAATTTGAGCTGTGTGACAGCAAACACTATCCTCCACCAACATTTCTGTTATCTCCCATCAATACAAAATCAAAAAGATGAGTGATACTCACACTAGACAAAGAAAAAAAGGCCTTCTCTTAGAAAACAGTTTCAAGTATCAAACTGAAAGCCATAGCATCTTACATAGGGGATTATCAAGCATTCTGCGAAAATGGTTTTATAGCTGTTAAGCCCTGATATTTTATTTTTGACATGAGTTTTACATAGGCCTTCTCTCTCACTTGTCTATTCTTCTTTTATAGCTGCAGAGCTAATCGTGTTTATCCACGGTCAACTGATAAACCAAGAAAGAATACTTTCTCTGAATAGTAGACAAAAGAGAGTTTTTTGGGAAGTAGGTAAGCATCTAGAAAAAAGCAGATCATATCAGTTCAAGGTGCGGCACCTCAAATAGTCATACGTGTGACAGCTACTCTTTTACTGTACAAAGACTTCTCGGGCCAAGGCTTGGAAATAAGTAACTGCCCATCCCTGAATATCGGAGCTCTCAGCTGGAAGATCCTTTATGTATTACAAAATAATTACATATTACTGCCTCAAAAGCTGTTACTGACTATTCTGATCAACATGGCAACAAATGCAAAAACTGAGTATAGCCAAAAATATTGTACCGGCACCTGAAACATTTGGGATTTTCCTTTTGAATTTTTGTGGTTTTCCCTTCCCACCTTCCTGGAGTAACTGTTCCCAGAATTCTAATAGCCTCCTTCTCCAATCTGTCCTTCTCCCCATCTCCAATCTGCACGCTCATCCTGTCTCTTTTTGGCCTGTAAACCTTCAACGGTTAGTTGGCATCCACAAAAAAATTCAGAATCCCTTGCCTTCGCATTCAAGGCCCTGGCCTACCTGTCCATCATGTGTTAGCTTCCTTTTGATATGAATCTCCTGTTTCATCTGAGACTCTAACGAGGGTTCCACAAAGCAGCTCAAGAGCCTTCTTCACATCCGTTCAGGGGAACCTCAGGTGATGTCTCACCCAGCCCACAGGTAATGTCTTCTCCATGTCCTCTGCTCATCCAGTGTCTTCCCAAAATTCAAGAGTAGCTCAAGTTACGCCCCTCCCCCCCCCCATTTTCTCTCCTTCTTGACTGATAAAGCATTTGACTTAGGGATCATAATTTGCCACAAGATCTAGAGAGGCACTGAGATCATGTAATCCAAATCCTCCATTTTCCACACGAAATCATCTTTTACTTTGTGCTTTTATGTAGTTCCCGCCTTGTATTTTTTCACATGTCCCATAGGAAACAACATAATGTAAATACTTTGTTATTAGGCGACACTTTAATAAATTCAGCTTCTTCAAATGTGTCAAGACCAGCAGGTAATCCCTTTGCTGGAAGGTGGTGAGAAGAGGAACAGGGCATTTTGAGAGGGTCCCATAAAAATCCTATCAGTAAAAAAAATACTGTTTTTAATTACCAGCTAACTTTGGCAGACATGTCTGTCTGATCCTCCATGCATCAGAGGCCTTCAAAGAGAAATGAGACTTTCAGATGGGGCAGGCCCGGGGATAGAACATGATGTCTGATTCACATGTCCCTGGGAATTTATTAAAAAGCTGAGAGGACAGTGGTCTATTTGCTTGTGTTGAAGGTTTTAGGCTGCATCAAAATGAGACCCGCGACAGAAGAGCCATGTCACAATGCCATGCACCTTCCAGAGCTGGCCTGGTTTTAAGAATTTTATTTATTTCTGGAGCATATATCATCTGCATGTATGGTATAATCAAAGTGTTCCCAACATGCCTTTTACCCACGCAATGTCACATGTGGTTATTTTCTATAAATCTTTTCTAGAGTAACAGCTACAGATCACAGACAAAACAAAGACATAAACAGCATTCAATACTGTCAAAACCACTGCAGATGTCATGGACAGTGCTTCAGAGCACGTTGCTATAAGGTACGTAAATATGCTACAAATGTTACTTTTCAAAAGTACTGCCACTGTAAATCACTCTAATGCAAATTTAAGTATCATGCCAATAAATACTGCAAAGCAAGAATCTGCACTGGAACAAAAACTTCAGAGATATACAGTGCTTTCAATGGAATTACATCGAACTGAAGTGATTATTTCTATTACTAGGAGTGCATTTAACAGATGTGAGAAATAAATTGTAAGATTCCTACCTTGTGTCTGTTTCTTGTTCACTGCATTATCAGCTTTATGTCGTTTCTAAAGTTTAAAAGCAAAAATAAAAACTGTGAAAAAGTGAATAAGGATGAATCAAACAAAATAGCATTTCCAAAAAAGAGATTTCTTTAACTTCTGTTTCTCAAGGCTTTTATCCTTTCCTGCTCAGGAATTTTAAAACTGAACGCAATCCACAGCATCTCTATACAACAGTCCTTTCCTGGGAGAACAAGTGCGTGGTCCTCAGAAGACCTTACATTATCATGTAGGTAAAACTGAAATTTTAATGTATTAGAAGAGTTTAAGTTGAAAGGCTGACCCAGTCCTTTGCTTAAATAACTCACTTAGAAAAGGCTGCCCAAGATAATTATTATAACTACCATTTAATAATGGTACTGAGATATTTTCAAATTATGAAATTGATTATCTAATTAAGCTGAGTATACCTTCTATAATTTAATGACATGTCTACTGCTTTCATAAAGCCTCTTCCATCTCCTGCTCCCCAGGAGCCACCATCCCCCCAAATCACAAGCCCCTGATCACAGGATCCTATTCTCCTTCCTCCCGAAAGCACTGAAAGGGATCAGAGGAAAGGAGAGAATTTGATTGACCAGGAGAAACTAGACGTGTTCCATGGCATCCGTCTAAACTTACAGTATCACGTGTCACAGCCTCTCTTGGTGACACTGGAGAAAAGTGTTGAGTACAGCTCACTGTTGTGCTCACAGATTCTACCATACAAAACCCACGGTCAGATTTAGCTGCACAGGCCTGGCTTACGTAAGGTAGGATGGAACAAATGCAAAACAAATGAGTTCCGAAGTTTTCCATCGAGAAGAAACAAGGTTTTTAGAACCACAATGCACATATGAAAACACTCTCTAAGGGAAAAGCCTGGAGCTGTGGATTAGCAGAGACACAGCAGCACTCAGGAGGAGCGGCCTGAGGCTGGCACTGGGAGCTCACCCCATCTCAACAATCAGCCCCTGAGCTGCGCAAAATGCAAATGAGCATTCCAGACGCTTCTGTGGAGGGCTTGTTGAAACGATTCTCGCCACATCCACAGGCAGGAACACACTACAATTCTCTCTCAGAATAAAACTCTCACTCATAAAAGCATAATAATGGAGACGTTTAATAGGCAAGACAGTGCTTCCAAAAGAAAGCACATGATTTGCCAGCAAATATTCTTAACTGAATTTTTTTAAAGTTCTGTTAAATCTGTAGCTTCTACAGAGCATATTTTATAACTGATAAAACTCTAAAAGGCTTACTCATTTTTGTTTGTTAATAAGGATCTTAAAATCAAAAGTAACCACAGGCACATTTTAAACCGAAATAATGATTCAAGGTGAAATGAGATATTCAGAGCGGGTGCAAATGTTTCCAAAACAAAGCACATCTGCGATACGTAACAGTCAGACTTTCAGCTGAAGGAGACAAACGAAAACTGATTAATGAAACATGCCACTTCTACAGGACATTTAATCTCCACGAAACCTAAGGAGTTCCTGAACATTTCTTTCCATCCACAGAGAATTCTCGTACAAAAGCACCTCTCACCTCAGCCTTCCCACCTCAGTCAACTTGGTTACTTGTCAAGACAGTCGGGCTGAATATGCATGAAGACCCGCCCAGACAGGCAGATTCTAATCTTAGGACTACAAAAAAAAAAAAAATACCTTTGTGTCCTAAAAAGATCATCACTCCTTCTAAAAGTAATAGTTCAGAAAAATTAATAGTTATTCTCTGAGTTCAAATACCTCCATTGTCCTGTAATCAGAATTCATTAATACCACTGAGAGCTAGTGAATTACGTAATATTTTCAATATCTGGTTGACAGTGCACCAAGAAAGCGTGCTATGTAAATAGTTCCCTGACCTTTAGGATACAAAGTATGCAAGAGTGACCACTTCTCCTTCTGGGAACTCCTCCTTCCCCAGGCAGTTCTTGTTGCACTGCTGTCCGGGTGTTCCTGCACCTGGGCCCCTCCTTCTCAGTCTCCTCGCTGGTAATTCAGCGGGAGAACTCTGGAAGGCTTATTCTCTTGCCCTCTTTGCGGCTCACTCTGTACTCTCTTAGTTCATTCATACTTGTAATGCTAGTGATAACAAATACATAAATGATACTCCAGCCAAGACCCCTCGTCTGAGCTCCGGACAGTTGTATCTAGTTGCCTCCTTGGGCACCTCGCACTATGTCTAAAAACAATCTATGACTTAGACCCCCAAGACTTTGTCCTTGTCTCAGACAATGAGCCATATACCATCTACTCATACAAACCACGAACCTGACAGTCATCCTTGTACTTCCTTCTCCCTCTCCTTCCTATTCAATTAATTTCTTCACTCAATAAATGTTTACTAGCCCTGGCTGATGTGGCTCAGTGGATTGAGTGTGGCTTGTGAACCACAGGGTTGCCAGTTCAATTCCCAGTCAGGGCACATGCCTGGGTTGTGGGCCAGGTCCCCAGTGGGGAGTGTGTGAGAGGCAACCACACATTGATGTTTCTTTCCCTCTGTTTCTCCCTCCCTCCCCCTCTCTAAAAATAAATAAATAAAATCTAAAAAAGAAGAACCACATATGGTATGATTATATTAAAAAATAAATGTTTCCTAAACACTTAATAAGTGTTAGGCCCTGTTACTATAGCTGAGGATACATCAGTGAACAAGAGACAAAAACTCTTGCCTCTTGCTCTCATGGAGCTTACATGCTAGTAGTTAGAGACAGAATATGAACAAAATAACTGGGATATGTAGCATGTGAAATGATATTAATTAGGTCTGGTCAATTTACTCCTAAATATATATTGAATTGATTTTTCCATATTTCTTCATCTATACCATACCAGCTTCCTTACCTGTAAAATGGGGTAAAATCCAACTTTCAAAGTTATTGAAGGATTTAAAGGAGAAAAGCATTTGTAAAAACAATAGCACAATGCCTAGGAAGTACCAGATGCTCAGTGAAAACTAGGTTAAACAGCGAAAGAAAAGGAAGTGCAAAAGGCAAAGAGAGAAAACTGTCGCAGAGGCCAATCCTGACCGAGTGCCAAATCCAACCCTGATCGAAAAGCTGGCAAGTTTTGTGGAACCATACAAGTGAGAAGGGAGCCCGGGAAATTTCCAGCGAGTGGCCCCCAACTGTGTGCCACTTCCAGTCAGGAGGGCTAGGATGTTGTACACCCGAGAGGGTGCACGCACCCACAACCTCTGTCCGTACTCTTTCTCAGACACGTGGATGTTTTTGAGACTGATGATCTAAATGGTCGGCTGACCCATGCCTAATGGGTCTAGTGATGCTATGGCTCACATGTTCTCAGCAAGGTCCTGATCTGCTCCCACGCGGCCATGATAGTAATGTTTGTACAACTTTAAATCGGAGCTTTCTGAAGAATGGCTCAGCCTTTCCTCCCTTTGCCATCTGACTTGCCTAAGGCTTCACAAAAGGTCATTTCCGACAAGCAAATTATTTAAAGGGCATTGAAAAAAATACTGGTTTCCTCAACTGAGGTAGTTAAAATAACAGTTAAAATAGAAGAAAAAGAAAAGCCTGAGTTTATTTTGGGGAGTGTACTTTATAAAGGGGAAATTGACTTCCCCTTTTCTCTGCTGCTACGGAAAAATAAAAATAGAAAATTTGCTGTTACTTTCTTTTCATAAAATAAGGTAAAAGAAAAGGAAACTTAGAACTAGTAAAAGAAGATGAAAAGGAATCATAGGTATTTAATGAGGTGAAAATGAGGGCATATAAATTAAAAAATAAAAAATACAATAAAGCCTTTTACATTTAGATAGTTTGGAGTTTCTGTTGAACTTGAAATTAATGTGCAAATTGAAAAATTGAACATACTGAAAAATTATGGTCAAATATATTTTTCTCTCTAACCCAGTTATTAAATTTGAATTTCCTCCATTAATAAACTACAAACATCAGGAAACACTGAAACCAGCATTTTGCAGTATTAACCCTATAGAAATGAAGAGAAACTGACTCCAGAGGTGGAAGCATATTCTATAGGTTTTTAAGTTGAATGGGCACCTCAAGTAGCCTAAGCCAGGAGTTAAAATACTTAAAGAGTATTTTAAAATACGTACATAAAAATAACAGTCACATTTATTTGTGAAATAATTAAGTACTTACAATGTCTTCTATGATCTCCTTGATAGCTGCCACGGCTAAAATAAACAAGAGAGGAACCAGTGTCGTGTAGCGACCTGTTGGGGATACATCAGGTATTTGCTATTTGAAGGGGAAAAAAAAGAGAAAGCCAGTGAGAACTAGCAGGTTGGTAACACATTTAAAAGCAATAGAATCTTAGGGCCTCTTAAAATATGCTTCCTTGATCTTACTATCTTGGCAGACTAACACCAGGTAAGGTAATTTGCTCATATTTAATAAGTCGCAGGGACAGTGTGTTAATCAGCTTCACAGCAAATAGTTGTGAGTTGAACTAACACCTACAGAGGTTAAATAAATTACAGCAGATCCATATAATAAAATATCATATGACCATTAAAAACGATATTTTAGATACACAATAAATCACAGAGGAAAATATCTACATGCTGCTATATGGATAAAGCAGATTATTAAATGTATGTACTCTATGATCCCCTTTTTGTAAACTAAATTAATAACCAATGCTTGGGAAAATAAAAATAGAACAGAAGGATATATACCCAGATTTTAAGAGAGTAGTTGCTTCTGGGTGGCTGAATAAGTCATAAATTTTTTCTTTATAATTTTTTTATGTTTTCTAATTCTTTTTACAATGAGTGTATGCTATTTTTTAATAAAACAAAACTTTTTTTTGGACAACAACTAACTCAAATACAAAGAGAAACAAGTTTAAAGTGGTACTTCTTGTATTCTAAGGTTCCGAAATGACAGTTGTATTGTTACTAAAATAAATTAATATTATAAGAAAAAGTCCCATCTCCTTTAGTACCCAAACGAATAATCCTTGCCACAGAATTTACAAAATGTTTAAAGTATGCTGATAAAAATGAATCAGAAGGCTTAAAGAGGCAGTGAAATTCTTACATTGCTTGTAGCAGGGGCCAAGAATGTCCACGCAAACCGACTGATTTATTTGTGTTTGGATAAGCTTCAGAAGCTTGGTCACGGGCATTTTTAAATATCTGTAACATGTGATGGTGAACTAAGACTTTACGACAGGACATTACCTGAAGCAGTGCAATGAAGAGGAAAAAGGAATTGGCGGCTCTTCTGAACTGAGAGTAGAGAAATCGTGGGAGGAACGTGATTATGTTGTATTTCGCAGTGCTAGAAAACAAAATGAGAAGCTGCGTAAAAATTACTCCACAATTAGCTCCAACGTTTACAAAATTCTTTTCATCACCATATAAAAAAATCAGATGACGGACATCTGCCTTCTGTTTCAAATTGGGAGAACACTACAAATGGTCGTTAGCCTAAATGAAGAGAGGGACAAGGGCTGTATCAATAATAGTAAGACTTTAGTTTTCTGTTCATATCTTTTGTTCTCGTAGGTCAACCATCCAGTTTCACACAACTAGGAGTAGCTTACAACAAAGAGCAACTTTAGTTAAGGTCATTTACAATACGTCAATGGAAAATAAAATCTTGCAAAAAGGAAATTGGCAATTTGAGCAGGACCAGAAACTTTACACAGAGATGCCTTCCTTGGATAACTTCAGAGAAGTGGGGAGTTTTCTGGGTTTCTGTTTGAATTTTCTCTGTGCCCCTCTACGAACCTGGCTAGGCCTCCACACTCCCCTCGGCAGACAGGGCCACAGGCAGATACTACCATTCCGGTGTTGGGAACATCCGATCTTCCTCTTGTCAGTTAAACAGGGAAGAAATTAAAGGGACATACACCACACCCCCAGACTGTGAAACGTTACTCTTTATTTTGAAGTTATAAATATTCATTTAAATGGATGCATCTCAAATCTATGAATTCTGTCCCTGGAGAAACACTGGAAAGGAGCTGCGGGCACTCGCTCGGTTCCGGAGGCCACTGCCTGAAGAGGGCCCGTGACACAGATACTTTTCATACTGCTGATGGAATGAAAACGGAAGAATGAAGTAATTCTCACGCCGCCCCATTCTCATTGCCATACTAAATCCCGCAAGTATCAACAGCCGATATTTAAAGGTTATTTAATCAAAAGGAGTTCTTGGTGAAGAACTGCAAAGACTTCTTCTAAAATGGAAAAGCATGCTAACTCAAAACAATAACCTATCATTCTATAACAGGGTTAAGACAGAGAGAGGTATTTACCCATAAGCAGCTACTTATCCTTTCTGCTCCTTCCTGTTTCCAGATTCTTACTAATGTCTCCTTATTGGCTAGATGGAGAAGGAGGCAATTCACACTGCCTCCAGCAAGCCCTCCGATGTTAACTGGATTAACTGGAAACTCTGTGCGAGCATTTTCATTCTGGCTGGAAGACGGCCTGTAGGGCTCAGCTGTGAGAGCTGGCCCCGCACCGTCCTTCAGCGGTTCCTACCTGACTTGGTTGTTGCAGAATTTTGTCAGCTGGGGCTGGTTGATGAATATAGTCCGTATTTCTTCCTGGTCTGCCAGTGAGGTCTTCTCTGAAACATCATCGGTCTTCTCATAACCTTAAAGAGAGAGAGTCTTCTTACTTGATAAGAAATGTTTCATTTTATTATCTGGCAGGGTGTCCAACCCGTGGCCCACCAGGAAGGCTATGAATGTAGCCCAACACAACATCATAAATTTACTGAAAACCTTCTTTTTGCTCATCAGTTTCCATTAGTGTGTGCGTAGTTAATGTGTGGCCCAGAAATGCCAAAAGGCTGGGCACCCTGACCGATTCTAGACCAGAACCGTATTTTACAACTATTCCATAATCTGAAATCTGTTATACATGACATGTAGCTCCTTATTAGTATACTTGTTCCCCCACTTTTAACATTTGTACTATATTTAAAAGGCGGCATTTAATAGTCACGTAAAGACAGACCTATTTCAAAAACAGAGACATCAATTTTCAATTTTTATTTGCCTTTCCCCCATACATGTTCAATTTATTTAATTTCCTCCCATTACATATGACTATGTCCAAAAATAACAAAAAAATTTTAAACTGGTTTACATTACAGTTTTAGACAATACTAATAAGAGATAATTTCAAATATATTTTAAAAATTAAGCATACATATTTAATCCTTTTGTTTTTTTTCTTTCCTTTTTGTATGACAGAAAAATGACGATGAACAATGAGGTTTAAAAAGGAAACGGCCACAATTACTTAACTCACAATGATCATCTTACTCTTCTCACTAATTAGAATTTATTTTCACAAACAAACTTAAATGTTTTTAAGATGAAACACTTCAGGTCATCTCACAATCACTGTAACAACTCAATAGATGCAGGAAATTTCTACTAGGTAACTAGATTATAGCAAAGTTGACAATACTTTAAAAAATATACAGAAGTTCTAGAAGAATAAAAAAAAATGTAACTGCTAGTTTACCCTCGCTAGCACTCAGTGAGACTGGATGAAATCATTCCCTTCCCCTTTCCTACAAAGGCTCACCACCAGCGCTGTATCTCCAGTACCCACTTCTCTTCTCTCTTCTGCCAAGCCAACACCAACCCCTCTCGTGAGCTCTGCGGCACGGGGTCTCTCCTGAGGCCTTTCACGATGTGAAAGTCAGCGAACCTTCTCTGTGACCCCACAGCCCTCTGCATTCCTGGCCCTGCCCAGCAGAAACACTCACCGGAAGGTTTTGCCGGCTTCTGAGTCCGCCTGCCCCTGCCCGAATGGGAGGTCCCTGGGGTCTCCGGTCCTGTGTTACTCATCTGCTGACACCAGTACCAGCAGCAGGTACTCAGTCAATGTTTGCCGAATAAACAAACACCAAATGACAAAGTGGTGGTTATTCGGCCGTTTTTTTTTTTTTTTTTTTGAGGGCAAACAAATGCTTCTCCACCCACTGATAAGGACACCAAAGCAGCCAAGAGCTGGTAACAAATTGTGTAAGGAAAGCTTGCCTAGGGTTTTATTGCTATATGAAACCAGACAATCACTTAGGTTTTCCACAAAGGCAAGAACAGGAGCACAGGGGCCACGGGGCAGGGAATGCAAACAGGGCAATGAAGCTGAAGCACAGACCAAGGGCAAGGTAAAGACAGGAGATATGGCACTACAGAAGTGCGCACGCTGGGTCTCAGAGGGCCTCTCATGCCTGCAGAGAAGTCTGGATCGCATCCTCTGGTTGGCAGCGAGCCACTGAAAGCTTTCCAGGTAGACAGGCACACAGAGAGAGTCACATTTTATCCTCATCACTCTGGAGGTCACAGGGCTCCACCTGAAGTACTGCGATCGTCATTTTACAGTTTTAGACACAAAAGCAGCTTTGCTTGTGGTCACATGGTTAATAGTTATCTTTCACTACATTATGGTTTTTTTTTTTTTAAAGATTTTATTTATTTATTTTTAGAGAGAAGGGAAGGGAGGGAGAAAGGGAGGGAGAGAAACAGCAATGTATGGTTGCCTCTCACATGGCCCTCATGGGGACCTGGCCTGCAACCCAGGCATGTGCCCTGGCTGGGAATCGAACCCGGGACCCTTTGGTTCCCAACCCGCGCTCAATCCGCTGAGCTACACCAGCCAGGGCACTACATTATGTTTTGATTACAACACAAGTCTACCCTCCTAGTTTTATACAGTCAAAATTTCACATATGTATTGTTATAGACCAAATGTTTTTGTGTCCCCTCCAAAATTCGTATGTGCAAATCCTATCCCTCAAAGCAGTGGCATTTGGAGGCAGGGCCTTTGGAAGGTGACTAGGACATGAGAGTTGAGCCCTCATGAATGAGATTAGTGGCTTTGTAAAAGAGACCCCAAAGTGATCCTCCAGCCTTTCCATTATGGGAGGACACAGCGAGAAGACGGCCAGCTCTGAACCAGGAAGTGGGTCCTCACTAGACACTGAATCTGCTGGTCCTGTGGACTTGAACTTCCCAGCCCTCAAAACTATGAAAAATAAACTTCTATTGTTCATAAGCCATTCAGTCTATGGAATTTTGTTACAGCAGCCCAAACAGACTAAGACATGGATTATCAAATAGAGGCATATTGATCCCAAAAATTCTTAAAAATTTTTTATTAGATTTTCCTTAAGGACAGCGCCAAGACTTAAATGTACGATTCAAAACCATATAACTCCTTGGAAGAAAACATCGGCAGTAAAATCTGACATTTCTCTTAGCAATATTTTTTTCTGATATATCTCCTCAGGCAAGGGAAACAAAAGAACAAATAAACAAATGGGACTGCATCACACTATAAGGTTTTTGCACAGCAAAGGAAACCATTAACAAAATGAAAAGACAACTTACTGAATAGAAGATACTCGCTAATGAAACATTTGATAAGGGGCTAGTGTGTTCCTGAGAAAAGACTATACATGCCATCGGCTCTATAATCTGTCACCTTGGCATTGGTGACTGATTATAACTGAGGACAATTTTCTTAGGAAATGCAAATGAAAGCTGCCAGTGAATTTCTCTTTCCAGAAGTAGCAATGGCTTCCCCTGACATTTTCTGCTGCCCTCACGGCTGTTATTTTGGTGTGCCTCTCTGTCCCACTGCCTCGGCTTCTATATTAGTTTCCTATGGTTGCCACGGCTAAGTAGCAATTTTGATCTCATATTTCTTCTGGGTTAGAGGTGAAAACACATTCCCCACATTCAATGTGACAGCCATTCAACACGTGCCAGGTAACTCTACATTTATGCTTTTTTTCCTTTTTCAATTTCCTTGCAAATCACCACCTTCAGCAGCTCTGATGACCACATAAAGAGCCCTGGGTTCATACCTGGGCAATGCCTTCACCGAGACATTGATGTACAGCAGTGGCAGAGGTAGTTGAGGTAAGAATCTACCATTCTGCCCCAAAGAAGATAAAACTAAGATGGTACATCTGTCATTCCTTCCTATCCAAGGGTGTCCAACCTTTTGGTGTCTCTGGGCTGCACTGGAAGGAGTTGTCTTGGGCCACACATTAAATACACTGTGACACGCATTCACACACACACACACACACACAAAATCTCATGCTTTAAGTAAATTTATGATTTAAAAAAATCATTGCCTTTTATTTATATGTAGTTTACCCTCATATTTTTAAGAACATTTTATTTATTTTTAGAGAGGGGAAGGGAGGGAGGGAGAGAAGTATAATGTGTGGTTGTCTCTCAAGCACCCCCTACTGGGGACTTGGCCCACAACTCAGGCACGTGCCCTGACTGGGAATTGAAGTAGTGAACATTTGGTTCACAGTCCGGTGCTCAATCCACTGAGCCACACCAGCCAGGGCAAATTTACGATTTTGTGTTGGGCCGCATTCATAACCATCCTGAGCTGCATACAGCCCGCGGGCCATAGGTTGGACACCCCTGCGAATGTACACAGTTTATCCTGTTCTAAGGAAGGAAGCTATTCTGTTGGATTTGTTTAATAATGTAGAGGGCTTGTTCATATAAATCATTCAAGTTCCGCAGCAGCTCCTCATCCACCTGTCTTGCCTTCTAAAGACTTACTAAGAACTAAGCCAGCTTTTGTGTCCTCCCCTGAGAGAAGGCAGAGTGGAGGCAAGTGAGCCACGGATCTATCAGCAGTTCTCACACAGTCTTCATGGAAGGTGGGGCCTCTTCAGAACCTTCTTTGCCCGGACGTTACGCAAAAGGTTTCAGCTACTGAATGTGCCAGAAGAAGATATGGCTTTGTATTACTAAATAAGGATATACAAGCAACATCCTCCTGGGGACCATTTCAGCTTCCAGCAATAATTTTCTTGATGAGAAAACAGAGGATGATGATGGCTCAGTATTCTACTCACAGCCCTGAAGTGAACATGCGTTCATCTTCCCCTAAGAGTGTTTGACCATTAAGCCTTCTTAGTGGCTGTGTGGCAAGCTCTGGTTCTTCCGGTGATTACTTATGTGACTCCCAAGCAAGCCACTTACTCCCTGGGGGGGTTGTTCTCTTGCCTTATAAAGTGAGGAAGGTAGGCTAATAATCTTAAGCTCTTTTTCAGCTCCAAAGACCTGTGATATTCGTAATTGCTGGGCACCAGGAACAAAAATGTTAACACCTCATTTGTTCAGAAAAACAGGAAAATTTAAAAACAAAATAAAAAATTAAAAAATTAAAAAAAAATTAAAAAATGTAAAAGCCCAGAGTTTCGCAGCAATGGCTGCCTGACATAATCTGCAGCCAGAACTCAGCCACGAAGGCAATGGTGCCTTGTGGTCATGGCTATACCTCCCTATTTGAAAAAATATGTAGTGATTATAAAATCTGTGGCCAGCAACTACTGTCTCTGGGACTCACCTGTTGACCAGTGACTAACAGGTTACTGAGCATGTTGACATATAGTCTTCCTTTCTTCCTCTGCCTAGATTCATGATCGCATGCTTATGTTCACACAGCATAAGGTAACCAACAGGGAAGAAAATGCTCAACGGCTATTTTAGTGAAAGGCTTTTAGTCCTTTCTTACATTTACAGCAGAATTATCATCTCTGAAGTTTTCCATTTGTCATCACAAATATCATGACCCAATTAGTAAAACCCATTGTTCATTAGTTCATTTAACGCAGATGGTCAACATGAGTGCTGACCATGTGGTGGCCATTTTTTAACAAACCACAGAAAGGATCCCTGAAATTATAGTCTTAGGCGGCCGTTTTTTAAAAAGCTGCAGAAACAGCAGAAAATTAGATAAGGACTCTTCTTCTTGAGGACTTATTTTCTGGAGAACAATATAATTGTAGATCACGGTAAGTGTGATGAAGAAAATAAGCGATTGGTAGAATGATTGCTGGAACTCTCGGTGCTTCCATTTCACCATCTATACATAGAAATGACAATGGTACCTGCCTCACAGGGGACTGTGAGGACCCGGTGGGTCAGCAAACGTGGAGAACGATGCCCAGCCCGTAGTGAGAGCTCCACAGATGCTATCTGCCCTCATCCTGCAGTGTTATCACGACTGTCGTTGCCGCTTTACACTGAGTGGGAAGGGAAGGCCCCTCCAAGGAGACTCCAGCTGAGACCTCGGCAAGGACTTCAGTAAAGAAGGATGAAGCACAGTGTAAACTAACGGGGGGAGAGCAGGAGCAAAGCACAGGAGGCCAGAACGAGCTTGGCACTTGCAGGAACAGGAGGAGCAGCAACAGTGGACAAGAGCGTCAAACAAGAAGAGGCAGGGCCAGATGGGGCGAGACAACAAGGAACTTGAATTTATAGTCTTTACGCGATAGAAATCCACGGAGAAGTTTTAGGCTGGAAGGTCATTTTGAGGCCACTGTGATAATCCAGATAAAAGCTGATGGGGCCTGGGGGAGACTGTGGGGACAGGGATGAAAGGAAGTGGACGTATGTGTGATATTATTGGAGGTGGAGCTGGTTGAACAGTTATAGCCCCTCCCTGTTTCTCATCATTCCACCACGGTACCCGTATGATGACACATACACCCACTGCCGGGTGCGACTCTGAGCAAAAGCCTAAGACTTAAAAGAAACTTAAGATTTTAAATACAACAAATGGGGAGGGGAGTGTAAGGGGACTAAAAAGTTATGTAAAAAAATACAATAAAGATTAAATAAAAAAAGCAAACGCAACCAAGGATTGACCACTTATAGAATAGTCTTCGCAGCCATAAAACCCTATCTTTAGATACCATGCATCTTTTTCTCACTATAGGATGGTAACCGATACTGCTGAGAGCACAGGGCACAATCCACAAAGGTGTTACAGAGTCAGGACTGGGCACACAGACCAGGGAGAGAGAGAGAGAGAGGGTCGAGGCTCAGGAGTTATGTGCTATGGTAACCTTAGACAACTACTTAACCCTTAGCTGCCCACCTTCTCTCACAAGTTTTTGAGGGGATTAAATGAGATGATGCATGTGACAAGTACCGGGGAAGCACCTCACTCCTCATGCACACACAGACATCCTAGCTATTACCTGTACTGTTGAAATCGAAAAGGCAGCCTATGGGGAGAGGGAACAGGCTTTGTCATCAGATCAGCGTTCAGATTTGGATTACCGCGTTTCTACACGGCATCGGGCAAATTATTTAGCGCTTTGCGCCTCGGCCTCCTCATACATAAAACAGGGTTAGTGTGAAGTTTATGTGATACTATGTTAGCAATGTAGCACAATGCTTGTCACTCAAACAGTTCCACTCACCTTATTTTCCCAAGAGATTATAAAGGCAATCTTCCTTTCAAAATCTTTGAGATGGGAGAAAGTCTTAGAAACACTAAGGTAGGGATTAATTTTTTTAACTGGATACTATTTAATTGAAGCTGTGACCAGTGAATGAATCTAGAGAGTAAAATAACAGATTTGACTCTATACTTATATAAATTAATATTAAATAAGTACATGTTTTCTCCAAAATTGTTATCTGTATAGAGGTTATGCAACAGAAGAGCAGGGGTGGGTAGGTAGGAGGGAGAAGAGAATAAGGCACAAGAGTCGTTCTGTTGCCTGGTAATACAGTGACAGAGAACCATTACATTGTTGCAGACACGACATCGCCACAGTTGTAAGTGAGGTTGTAATTGGGATCAGAGTATCTGTTATATTAATTCCCAAACATATTCAGGAGAATTCAATTACATATCCTTTTTACTCAATGGTTTTCAATATCAGACATTAAAGAGACCATGTTAATTGCTCATGTGTCTTGACCTGGAAGGAGGTTATGAGACCAAGAGCCACGCCGGCAGCAGACGCAGAATCTAATAAAGAGAACGAACTGGAAAACTAACCAGAGACTTAATGGCACAAGTGCAGAACTGAGGGCTGATTAAAGGTCGGTGTTTCCCACCTCAGGAAATTGTGAGCATTGCCCATGGTCTATTCTAGAGGTTTCAACATGTTTTTTATTTTGTTCTCTTGGAAAAACAATAATGAATTAAAAGCCCTCATATGAAACTTTTTTGGTTCAAGTTTCTGGAACAAAACTATCTTTGGCTAAATAATTTAGACGTTTGTATTTTATTTATTTTTAGTGGTATCTTTATAAAATAGCATAGACACGCACACACATACACACGTGCAGTTTATTTAATTAGAAACATAGAAGCAGTCACTGGCGCTACCAAAGAGACCCGAGGTCCCAGGCCGTGCACGGTGGCAGCAGAACGCTCACTTGCCGTGTTCCACCTGAGCGGCAGTGGCTGTTGAAGCAGAGAGCACACGAAAAACCCCGCCACTCTGCACACAGTGAACTAGGAGCTTTAAAGATTGAGATTTACAACTACATTTTCAAGTATGGCAGTGATTTCCAACCAGTGCGCTGCAAGAATTTTTAAATCATGCAGTACCGGACTCTTTATAAAGTCAAGGGCACTGACCTCTTTTCCCTTAGATGGTCAAATTAAAAATGAAAACGGCCAACCCAACAATAGCTGTGTGGTGTGAATGAATCAAGATTCTATCTATTTTTTGTCAGAGTGGCAGAAAATATATTTTTTGGTATGCTGCAGAAGTTTAGTAGTTAGTTTATGTATGCAGTGAGATTAAAAAGGTTCAACTTGCTGAAATATGGCACTGCAGAAGTCAAACACTTCTAAAACGTGGAAATGAAATAGAAATTATTCAGCAACATGTTTCAAATGTCTAGACCACAACTGCAGCAGTCAGAGGGGAAATGAAATTTTAGATTGCTCAATATACCTTCCCTGCTCAGCACTGACTGATGCAGGCTCTATGCAGGGGATGTCTGCTGCCCATTCCAACTCAGTCTGCTTTTCCTGAAAATGGTCCTTTGACTATTTTTGGAAAACGGCCCTTTCCTCAACTGTAGACAGTCTTGAGGGACTGGTCCATCAGATACCATTCCCCTTTTTGACATAAAGGTGGGCACATGGTCCATGCTAGGCTAATCGCAATGATCAGTCTGGACGTATGAAAAGGCTGAGCACAGCCCTGGCTGGTGTGGCTCAGTAGACTGAGTGCCGGCCTGTGAACCAACGGGTCACCGGTTCAATTCCCAGTCAGAGCACATGCCTGGGTTGCGGGCCAGGTCCCCAGTAGGGGGCGCACCAGATGCAACCACACATTGAAGTATCTCTCTCTTTCCCCCTCCCTTTCTGCTCTCTAAAAAAGGCTGAGCACAGATTAACACTGATTTTGTGGCATCCTGAAGTACCTGCCCATTAGTCAAGCTGCCTTGGTTCATCCTTGACCTTCCTGTAAAGCTTTTCATTTGATTCTAGGAACTACCCCACCTGCTTAAAGGTCGCTCAGCTTCTATATTATGGAATTTCAGTGGAGGCATTTCAGTCCTCGGCTGGAAGCCAAGTCCTGTCCCAATGCGAATCTAATCCAGCTGGGCACTGACACTGTACCTGGACTGGGCCAGTCTTCTTCCAGGTGCTGAAACCTGTTCCCTGTACCCCCGTCACTAGCTGGCTTTTCTGCTCTGCGTGGAATGATGATAAGAGCCACAACGCAACTACTCTGTGCCCCCTCAAATCATCAGGCTGCCCGGAATTTTCCCTAACAGGCCCTACTTGCTAGATCAGATCTCCTTTGATCTGAATAGCTGCCTGAACCCAGCCCTGAGTGCAGCACGTTCTGGGATAACTATGGGTTGCACAATGGCCAAAAAGCTTTCCCTGTCTCTAGCTGCCTCTCCTCTCCCCTCCTGCTCACGCAACTGTGACAAATCTAAGTTACAACATCTAAGTTATAACCAATGTGGTAATAAAGAATATCCACTTACCCTGATGATGTAAAACAATGGATATCTCCTTCAAAATGGGTTGCTTTTCATCTTACAAAAGGGTTCACTTTTTAAAAAGTAAAGAATTAGTCTCAAAATAATGAAGATGAGGAAATTGTGCTTCTCATATGGAGAACCAGTCATGGTCAGAGAGCCAGTGGGCACCAGAGCCAGGGCAATGCTTGGAAATCGATCAAGTGCAGCCCAGCTTTGACACTGATGGAGGGATGCATTCATTCACCCAGCAATTAAGCTTGACCTGACCTCTCCCTAGTGGCCCTATTCCACCTCACTACAGTTTTCCAGCCACAACCCACTCCTACCCTCATGGCCTTGTTAGATGTTACTTAGATGTCAGAGCACCCTCCCTCGAAGGGTCACCTGTAAAACTTAGAATACATTCAGTGGTCTTTTGCCACTCCAACATTAATCTTTTGATTTCCTTAGGCATATAGCAACTGAGAATAATAACAGACGTTACAGATGAACCTGACTTATATACTGATAACAAGGCAGACATAAGGGTACATGTAAGTATCATGCATGTTACTCTAACATGGACAAGAAACTTAACACTGCAGGGAAGTCCCCTGCATGCAATACATGTTTACTAAGTTCTCTATTTTAATATCAGATGTCCAAAAATTCCCAGAACTTCATTCCCAGAACCCGTGAACATATTTCCCTACTAGGACCTGTCATTACCATACATGGTGAGTAATTTTTTTCTTTAAGTGTCTTTGTGGGAACTGATGTAAAAATAAACGTGTGTGAAAACACAGCACCAGCACTTCTGCCTGCAACAGGAAAAGATAATGGTTTAACACTTCCTGAACGCGGGCTGAACTGCAGCAAGGTCCTAAAGCAGCACTGAGTTCTAAGAGGGAGACACTGAGAAGAGCGTCCCCGACATTCACGAGAAAGGTCATCTGAAGCAGTGTTACGTGGAAGGCTGCGGCACGCCTGGGGTTGCACCTCACACACAGTGAGTGCTCCGGTTTCCTTGGCTGCCACCCAGAAAAAGAACTCAGAAAAGTAAT
This sequence comes from Micronycteris hirsuta, assembly GCA_004026765.1. NCBI lineage: Eukaryota > Metazoa > Chordata > Mammalia > Chiroptera > Phyllostomidae > Micronycteris > Micronycteris hirsuta. Next base: position 90,396 of record PVJI01002862.1, read on the forward strand.
CATCTTGGGCATGCTGAGTTGCTGAAAATAGTGATGAAAACATTTAGTAATGCCCAATCATGCTTAACAGGAAAAGGAAGAAGAACAATGAAAGATGAAAGGAAACGTATGATATTGCCTTGGGAATATCCCACAGATCACTTGGTCAGATAGAAGAAATATCTGATGGTCTGTTCCCCGTATAGAATTAAAAATTGGCCCAGAAACAGACCGCACCAGCGATGAGAGGTTTCAACTACCAGGCATCTCCTAGAAGTCTCAGTGGGCTAAAAGCATCGTTAACCTGTCTTGGCATCCCATTCATTCAGGAAACGAGATGAGGAATTGCTACTATGTACTGGATTCTGATCGATGCAAAAGGGAAAAAGCAGTAATGATTCTCCCAGAAGACGTAACTGTATCAAAGAGCCTTTGACAGCCAAAGAGGGAAACGCCAGGCTAAGCCACACATGTCTTCTGGCCTTCCGGAGGGCACATCACAAGTTATCGAGACCCAGGAAGGGCAGACATTTGGAAGACCATCTACAGCAACATGCTGATTCATTGGGAAAGGTCCTGCCAAAGGGAAACAGGGAGGTGTAGGCTAAGAGGCCGGTGCTGCTGCACAGAAGCCACGGAATAAGTAAACGAAGATCAAAAACAACTGTGGGAAAGGTTGGAAAGTGGCCCCCGTGTTCAGTCGCGAATGATAACAGATGCAGAGCCACCTGAGAAGGGAGGAAAGATGTTTTTAATTTTTTTATTTTATTTTATTTTTAGAGAGAGGAGAAGGAAGAGAGAAAGAGCAATGTATGGTTGCCTCTCACATGGCCCTCAGGGGGACCTGGCCTGCAACCCAGGCATGTGCCCTGACCGGGAATCGAACCGGGACCCCCTGGTTCCCAGCTCGCGCTCAATCCACTGAGCCACACCAGCCAGGCGGAAAGATGTTTTTAAAAAAAAGCTAGACTGCCAAAATGTTTTCTCCTTTCCATTTGGAACACCAGGCACTGACGGCATGGGTCTGCTGCCTGCATTAGAGGATATGATGTTAGCAGATGATAAAATACAAAGCAGAACTTCTCAACTCCTACTTCTTCTACTTCACCTTATTCTCTATGAAGAATAATCATCTTAAGACGGGAAAGGTTAGAACCAACATTACTTGGAGGAACTACAGCAAAAGAGAAGTTAGGGGATTATTTAAAAAAGAAAGGAGAAAACGCAGCGCCCAGTGCTCTGCCATGTTCTGCCAAGGGAAGACGACAGATCCCGTACATTTTAAATTACTGTTTACGAACATGGTGCTTTCAGCATTCTCAGATTTATATAATGCGATCTACAGCTTCTAAAAGATTTATGAGAAAATTTTGAAAATGATCCATTCAGAAGTTTAAAGAAACCATTCCCTTTCACATTGAGAACTCAGTGAACATTGAGTAGGACTTCAATGTTTTAAAAGTGGTGCTTGTCACACATAGCATGTAGAGGCAGGGACGAAAAGGAATTTTTCCCTTTAATCAGTTTTTTATATCGATTACGTTGGAACAATAATGTTACTGACCAAACCCTTAGCATTTCGGATTTCAATGCTTTCAGCTAGGCCCCATTCTTATAAAACCGAGACACGATTCTATGATTCTGTAACCATATGGATTTACAACCACAGGACAGACATCCGCAGAGGAACTCAAACGGACACTGTCCTCTGCCTGCAAGGCCTTCTGAAGAAGGCTACTCTGGGACACCCCTGGCTCTTGCCCGCCCCCCCTCTCCTGGCCTACTTCCTGGGCCCCGGCTGTCGGGGTCAACAGGGGGCACCTGACCAGCAAGGCTAATCAGATTTCCTTCTGGGAATGTGGACTTGAGATCCAGAGACACAGACAGGCGGACTGGGCACTGAGCAGGGACTGTCCTGGTGGGGAGTCATGGCTTCCTGAGACCACGGCATGCGGAAGGTGTGAAGTGGAGAATGGAGTGGACACCAGAGGACCAACACGGCAACACTGGGCAGAGCGAGAGGCCCCAGGGCCTGCATCCCGTGAGGCCCTGCGTCCCATGAGGCCCTGCTCTGATCCCAGAGGATCTCCCGGCTGGCTCCACGCATAATTTCGCAAGGGCTCTGCGGCCAGACAGCCTGGGTTCCAATGACAGGGTAAGGCCAGCGGTGGCAGGATTAGCAAATGCACAGATGACATGGAACTAATCAGAATTCAGGAAGGTTTTCCAAGGTTGAAGAAACCGAAGTTCCAATACTAAGGCCTCAAAAAAATCAACTGTGCAAATACAATATGACCCAGCAAGACGTATAGAATAGAAATAATTTTATTGCTTTCATGGCTTTCTTAGCAAGGAAGAACTTCAGAAGAATTAGAATCGTCTGAGAAGGAAGCGGGCTATTTACAAGGGGGTGTGAGTCTCAGGCCTGAGAGGGACTCAGCAGGGGCTGGATAAGAACTGTATTGGGCTTGCTGCACTAGCTGGTCTCCAAGCTCCCTCCAGCTCTAGAATTCCATGGTGTTCTATTTTAAAAAGATTTTTTTTTAAAAAAAAGACAATTATGAGGTAATCAGAGAACAACAAGACCAGTACCAATGCGCGGGTGAGTTTTAATCACTTTGTACAATGGAAGGAAAAAAGCATTATTGAATTAGTTGATAAAAATACGTTTAGGGTAATTAACCCCACTGACTTCAGTGGCAATGCATTCATAGGAAGCTGTAACTGAAGTACAGCTCTGCATAAGCCAGCCCTTAAAACATACTAATACCACTATGCAAGTTATCTGAATTATTACAACTTTCATGATTAGAGATATTTATGCACTTTACAACATAAAACAAAAAGGGAGGTATAGGACTGGTTCAACAAACTCATCCTCATTTTCTTGAAGCAGAAATACCCAAATAATATCACTTTGCTGCTGCATTTATTCTCAGAATGAGTCAGTGGAGTTTGACAGGCACCTGCTTTTTATCACCATTGTTATTTTGCAAGAGGGAAAAAAAATATTCACCTCTATTTTTAAACAAAGCCTCAACCATCAAAAACACCTAAAGCCTACATGCTAATTCTGGTACTACTCACAAATAAAACAGCCTTCATTCCATAGAACCAGGCACTACTCCAGATAAGAAAAGGGGTACTACTCTCATCTGCCCATTGATGGCACATAAAATATCCAACAAGTCCACTGAATAAGGCTAGAAAAGTGGGAAATCCATCAAGGTGCACTGGAGAACTCCCCCACCTCCCAACTTAACCCTGAGAACGGGGGTGGTCCGGGGGGGCTGGTCTGCCCTCAGCACCATGGGCAGTGTTAAAGAACCCACCGAGACTGCCTGGACAGGGTGGGCTCCAAGATTTCGGAGTCACCTGCACAAAAGCAAGACATGGCTGGCACCCTTCAGTGTGTCAGAATGTGGCTGAAAAAGAAGACAAATCTGCACTAAACAGATTAAGTCAGGTTGTGTGAATGGCAGTTGGTGGGCTGCAAAAACTGAAAAAGATGCAGCACAGTGCTCGGGGGCATGAAAGCAATGAGACCTCCATGTGTGTGAGGCCACCATTAGCTCTACCCAATTCACAGGTAGGACAAGAACAATGAGAGGAGAGATTGAACAGATATTTCAAGAACCTTCTGAAATCATAAGTAAAACACATAGTACAGAAAGAGCCTCTTAGAGCAACGCTTTTGCCTCCTCTTGGTCCCACCACTACTGAGAATCACGGAATCGGTGGGTAGATATGCGGGCACCTGTGACTGTTGCTGACTGAAGTGCAATGGCCTACGCAAGGTAAGGGGGAAATGCCACGAGACTTCAAAACCAGCCTGCTAAAAGCTTAGCTTCCACAATTTGAACAGCTTGATCTTATCCCAATCACTACCCAGACGCACATTCCAGGAACAGTTGCTTAGCACCCACTTTAGAGCTTTCATTTAATTTCTCACTCTGAAGGACATTCCTGCAGGGTGGAGCACCTCAAGAACCAAAAGAACATGAAGATGACATGAAAGGCTACATGAAAGAGACAGAGCGAAAAGTCCTATCTCTAGAATTACACAGTTCCTAGATGTCTAAAATCCACAGCAGTGCGGAACAGGTAAGACACTAATGGAGATGCTTACTAAAGTTCCAAAAAATATTTGGAGAAAGAAGATAGAGAAAATAGAGGATGGAAATCCTGATTTTAGGATAAACACAATAGTCTTTCTAAAAACAAAAACAGAAACAAAAAAACCAAAATAAATGTGCACAAACACATATATTTTGGCACGTGTGGATCTTCACACTCATTTTGGAGGTGCCAAGATTCTGGGCTCAGGGCCCAAAACTTGAGTCATTTTCAACTCCGCCTTCCCTTTAACACTCCGCGTCCTACTCATCAACAATCTGTTAGACAGATATGTATTCAAGCTGTATCCTGAATCTGACCACTTCTCATCTCTGCCACGGATACTCAGTAGTCCAAGCCACTATCATTTCCCTTGTTTCAACCCAGATGCCCAGGATGAAATCAGAGTCTCTGGCTGCGGGACCCAGGAAGCCTCGGGAGATTGCAATGTACAACTAGGCTTTGTCTACTCTCTACCCAAGAGGCATGTGACTTACTGGTGTGTATTGCTATCATTTTGCCGAAGGAAGACAGGAGTCTCAGAGGGGGTATGTGACCTGCCCAAGGCCGCACACCTGGGAAAAGCCAGAAGTCAGATATCACACCAGGCCTATTGAGAGCCCCAAGTGCCTCATTTCATTTTCTCTCAAGTCAGTTATTTGGGGCAGGAGCTTAAGATGTTGCGAAGAGTGGAGACAGCCCTAAGTGAGTCACAGTCTCAGGTTCTGTTGTTGTCTCAGAGAACAAAAGCACTTAACTTTTTTTTAAGATTTTATTTATTTATTTTTTAGAGAGAGGAGAAGGGAGGGAGAAAGAGAGGGAGGAACAGCAATGTATGGTTGCCTCTCACATGGCCCTCACTGGGGACCTGGCCTGCAACCCAGGCATGTGCCCTGACTGGGAATCGAACCAGGATCATCTGGTTCCCAGCCCGTGTTCAATCCACTGAGCTACACCAGCCAGGGCAAAAGCACTTAACTTTATACATGGTTACTGTGTCAACCAGATGGGTACCTAACAGACTAAAAACACATGAAGTATGAACAGTAAAGACAGTGATTCTAGTTTGCATCAAAGGAATTTAAAAGGAAAGAAAGGACAATTCCAGCTGAACATATGGAAAGACGTCTGACACAAAGAAGCTATCAATTCAGATGGAAGACTCTGGTATTCAGACTTAGTTAAAATTAACACAAGTAGCATAGTTCACCAACCAGAAGGAAAAATTCCACAGGGAAAGTCACTTAAGATCAAGGGACCTTCGACTTGGCACCTAGGGAAATTAAGAGCTTTTTTTCTTTGCTAATTATAATTACTTGGAAGCCAACAAAAGGCTAACATGTGTTGCATGTTACTGATTCTTCCACTGAACTTTGAATAGAAAGATAAGAATAAATAGCCATGGGTGGGGGGTAAGTTGAGTTGAGTCAGAACTTCCCCTCCCTCCTCTGTCAAATTTTAGCTTTTTAAAAAGATTTCTGTCTGTAGAGTGCAAGTCACGTTATCACCTAAAATAGCAAGATCTAAATGCAGAAACAATAAGGATAGAAGAGAACTCTAAAATTTAAAAAGAAATACAATGGTTGAACACAATGCACTCCATCTAAGGCACTGTGGAGCTTCCTTTCTCATTGCATCCTGAAGCCAGACACCCAGCACCCATCCATGCAGCCACAGAGGACCACACTGGTTAAGAGTCTCAAAAATGACTTCATCTCAAAGCCCTGGCTGGGCAGCTCAGTTGGTTAGGGCATTGTTCTCATATGCCAAGGTTGTGAGTTCAATCCCTAGTCAGGGCACATACAAGAATTAACCAATGAATGCATAAATAAGTAAAACAACAAATCAATCTCTCTCTAAAAAAAACAATAAATAAACAATTTTTAAAAACGACTTCATCTCAGTAGCTAAGGGAAGGCAGGTAAATTGAGACTGTAGTAAATTTTCAGTTTCCACACATTTAAAGACTATTTAATATCATGGTGGACTAAATCAGTAATTGTAAACTAGAGAAGATAAACCTCTTAAAAATAAAGTTGCTACAGATGTTTCAGAGACTTTTTTGAAGTTGCTAAAATCTTTCTTCCAGATGCAAATGACTCTACATGAGGGCTGCAAATACAGGGTGAGTAAGAGATTAGTGACCACAACAGACTAAACGAGCAAGTTAGCAAAAAACCAGCGATGGCACCGTGAAAACGCTCATATTCACCATGCTCCCAGAGTAGATACAGGACCAGCTAAAAATAAACTAAATGTGTTTACCCTTCTTTTGACTGTACGGAATTGAATGTTTGATTCAGAATTTTCAAGAATGTCTTCAAAACCTAATAATCAAGTATTTGCACATGAATTTTACAATTTCTGAGAAGGGAAACTAAGAAAAATATGAGCATAACAAGACTCATCAAAGTAATTGGGCAACAGACAAAAGTTCTACCAAAAATACCCACATGTTCTTGGTTTTTTGGCTGGCAACCTACAAGGCTTTATATACAATCCATTCCTCCTCGCTGCAAGCAAGTAAAAGCAAGGGTCTGCACCAGTGTTTTTTAACACTGCTGTACACCAGAGTTACCTGGGAGACAAAATTCCAATCCTTGGCCCATAGGCCCAGTGACCACGTGCCTGACAGATTATACTGGTCTGGGATGGGTACTGCCTGAAGCTCCCTATCTGATTCACTGAGCAGCCAGGGTTGAGTACCACTGAGGTATGAACATGGCTATAAAATAACTCACATTACACCAGCCTCCCACTGCCCTGTTCGCATCAAACACACTTTGCATCAAAGATGGCAGTCTTTTTCCTCATGTCATTTCTCTAACTGTGAAAACAAAGTTACAAAAGCTGAGTAAATCCACCTGAGGGAATTTATTACAACTATTCTGCCAGTGATAGTGGACTGAACCCAACTTAAGCTTAAGGTTATAGAGCGGCACATCAAATCTGGGGGAAAATAGCCCTGGGGAAAATAGCTTGGTGGATTGAGCACAGGCCTATAAACCAAAGGGTCATGGGTTCAATTCCCAGTCAGGGCACATGCCTGGGTTGCGGGTCAGGTCCCCAGGCGAGAGGCAACTACATATTGATGTTTATCTCCCTCTCTTTCTCTTTCCCTTCCCCTCTCTCTAAAAATAAAATAAATAAAAAAAATCCCGAATCTGGGTAAAATATATATAGAAAGATTGGTTTCATTTTTTTGTCAGAGGTAGAACATGAGTTTCAAAAGAAAAAATATATACTGAGAGAGACTGGAAGGAGACTGGAAAGGGTCAAGTAGTCACAGCCACGAGGATAACAATACCCCAGCAGAGCAAGAGACCTAGAAAAAATGGTCACCTCCAACAGGTGCACTCAGAACCAGAGACCTCCGACATGGGGAAACAAGTCTGTCCGGATGAGCTGGTCAAGACCCACAGCGGGGAAAGCACAGCAAACGGCATTCAGAACCCTTGGCAGCCCGGGCCTGGCGTCAGAACCACTCACCAGCGCAGAGCTTGTGCGTCCAAGCTGGGGGCAGGCACCAGGCTCTCCTCTCCCAGAGCAAGGCGGAGCCCGAGCCCTGGAGCTCTGTGAGTGGCTGTGACAGCCACGCAGGGTCAAAGAAATGCTGACAGGGTGATTCATGACACATCCTTAGGGAGCTAAGTCAGAGCCCCTTAAATGTCTCCGACTTCTAAGGTTTTCAGGAGTGGGGCAGGGCTAAAGCTACACGGGGTGAGCACAGGACGAGGGGAAGAGATGGGCTGCAGACTCTGGAATGAGAGTTCTTTGTACCAAGTTGGCTTCACTTTAGGACCAGAGTTAGCTGCAGGGACCTAAGCTGATTACAGAAGCTCGGCTATTCTAGATGGGTGTCAGAACAATCCATCTCTCTGATAAAGCCTTGCATACCAGTGCATGTTTGCTTCACTCATGAAAGCAGATCTTGTATGCTAAATCGGTCTGGCCCACGAAGTGTCGGTCTGGAGCCTACGCTGGCTTCGGTCTTCTTAGTAACAGTCTGCTTAGAATGTCACGTGACTAATCCGGTCTCATTCAGTGCAGCCCCAAATGGTTCGAGATCAGTCATCTTCAGAGATGGCTCACACAAAATAATGTCAGCTTAAAACAGACACTTTCCTCTGCTCAGTCAGCTGTGTAAATGACCCATGAAGTCAAGTTCTATGGTCCCCTTAGCTGCACAAAGTGATGGCAACATTGTATATCAAAGCATGCTACTCAAAGTTACTCTCTACATACACACATTTCATGCTAGAATTTAATGAAAATGAACAGGAAGGTAAAGCAGATAGATGATTCTTGCTTACCAAATCTATTTAAAATGGGATTTTTGTTGCTGTTACGAAATGGGGAAAAACAACAGGCTTCAAAAGTCGACATGATATACTTACACAAAACCTCTAAAATGCCCCATGGGCCATGTCAAAGCACCACTATCTAAGTGGTAACACAATGTGCGAGGCGTGACGAGGACACTGTGACTGCCTTCTGTTTTAAGGAAGGAAGTTAAAGGCTTAAATTTCTATTTCAGTGAGCATATCCACAGATGCATTTTTAATGTGAAATGATTTGCATTATACAATTTTAGGTTCTGAAAACTCTAGTAAACCTAACATGTTTGGCAGCCAGAAGACACACCTGAGCACGTGAAATGGGACAAATCCAAATCGAGATCTAATGTAGATATTAAATACAGCATATTTACAAAAATTAGCAGAGAGAGTAAAGGCAAACTATCTCACTATTAATTTTTATATAAATAACATGATGAAGTAGCATTTTGGATATATTAGGTTAATATTACTGATATTAACTTTATCTGCTTGTTTTAGGTTTTTAAATGTGGCTGTCAGAATATTTAAAGCTACACACACGTCTAGTATTTGTGGCTCACATTTTATTTCCCTTAGTGCTGATCAAAGATATGAGCACCAGTTTAATCTAAGGAGATTCCATGAATCCATTAGTTCATTCCTAGCTGGTCCAAATTCTGACTTCTGCCCCTAGCACAAAGCATAAAAAACAGCAGTATCTTGGCTATTATGTAAAGGCTCCCACGTGATACCTCACAAGTAGTTAAGCTGGAACCAGAGTTGACAATATTTCAGCAGAAAAAAATGAGCCAATCTTGCTAAATTAATATTATAACCAACATATCCCTGGTCGAGTCTGATTAACTGAAAACCTTGTTTAAAAACATTTTGCGTAATGGTATGATGTAATTTTTAAATCAATGGTGATGAACATTAACTGAAAAACTACTTAAAATGAAAGAATTTGGACTGGATCAACAGCTTCCACCTTGCATGTTCTAACAGTCAGGAACAAGAACACATACTTTTAGATAGGATCACACTCCCAGTACCTTCGTAAAATGTAAATCATCTAGGAACAAATCATATAATGCCCAGGGTTAATTTTTAAGAAACTTCTTCCCAGCACATGAAAGACATACTAATAAATAGAAAAATTAAGCTTAACTGACTCCATATACGAAAGATGTCAATTCTCTTAGTATAAATGTATAGACTTAATGTAATCCCAATAAATAGCCCAACACATTTTTTAATTTGACTTACAAAGTGAAATTATTGTTCAAGTGAAAACAATAAACAGAACTATAGCTGGAAAAAAATTAGAGAAAAGAGCAGTTAGAGTAGGACAACTATGAGGATATATTTTATTATCTGCAACAAAGGAATTTGATACTAGGGTCCCAAATAGACAGACCAAAACTGGGGAGAGTGGGGGAGGAGGAGCAGAAAAAGAGGGAAAAAGAGAGACTAAATCCAGAAATGATGAATTTTGTATATAAAAGAAGTGCCTAAGTCAGTATTGAAAGAATAGATTATTACATATATGGTTATCATGTCATGTGGATAATAATTTGAGAAAAATAAAATTAGATTCCTACCTCACATCTCACAACAAAATGAACCCCATAGAAATTACACATGAACTGTTTGATCACTGAACCTGAAAGTATGAGAAGAGAAACTTAAGTAATAAATAATCATTACCTTGAAATGAGAAATATGACAAAGGAAAAACTTTAAGAAAAAAGATTATACTTTATAAAAATTAATTCACATATATGAGAAAACACTATAAGAAGATACACTATAGAGAAAAAATCACTGTCTTCAACATGTGCACTCTTAAAATTCAATACAAAAAAACTTCATAAAGGATCTTGAATAAACAAGTCAGAAAAAAAAATCACTAAACTACGGAAACGTATTCAAACTAATAAGCAAAGCAATGTAAACTTAAACATTCATTGTTTTACACTGGATAGTCATAAGGATAAAAAAGACTATCTGGTACTAGAGAAGGGGTAGGGAAACAGGCACTGGTAGTCATCTTTCTAGCAACTTTGAAATAGGAATCAACAGTCATTAAAAGGGTATATACTTTTGACCCAGTAATCTCTCAAGTCTTTTTACAAAGAAATAATCAGAAAAGTACACATAGGTGTTTAAAGTTGCTTATTCAGGAGCGGTTTGCTAAAAATAAAAACTGAAATGACTTATATGCTTACCTTAGAGGATTTCTTAGTAATTATTATATTGAATACATGAGCATAAAAATTCTAAGCTGCCATAAAATTAATGATCTGTGCATTTAACGGAGAGTTACTGAGGTCCTTCCAAATGCTGAACACTGCTCTAGGCACTGAGACCAAAATCCCTTCCCACAGGTGACGGTGGTCAAAAGATACACACTTCCAGTTACAAGGTAAGTAAGTTCTGGGAATGTACTGATGTGCAGCACAGTGACTATACTTAATAATAGTGTATTGTATATTTGAAAGTTGCTAAGAGAGTCGATCTCAAAAGTGCTCATCACAAAGAAAAATATTTTGAAACTATGTAAAGTAGTGGATAATAACTAAACTTATTGTGCTAGTCATTTTGCAATACTTACAAACAGGAAATCATTATTATGTGTCACACCTGAAACTACATTATTATGTATCAATTATATCTCAATAAAAGTAGAAAAAACAAATATTAAAATCCCATCCTTATTACAGAGTACACACAAATCTGTGTGATAGGCAAAGACATCCATGAAATAGTAAGAGGGAAAAATATTAAAAATAATGTAGAAAATGATCTCACTTTTTAAACAAATAATATATTTCTCCTCTCCTGGAAAACAGTTGGAAAGCATATTTATTAAAATGCCATCATTGATTATATTTGGATGGCATACTTTGGGGTGATTTTTCTGTCTTGACACTTTTTTGCAGTGTCTCTCCAATGAACAGGTGTGACTTCTATGATCAAGAGGACAAAGTTAGGTTCTCCCATTAAACACTGAGTTATCCATTCATTTGACAAACCCCGAAGGTGACTGTGTGGCAGGCAAAGCTGTAAGAGCAGAGCATCAGGTCACAGAAAAACCCTCCCTTTGCAGTGCTCACGTTCCAATAGGAGGATATCGAGCAGGTCTGAGCATATGGTGTCTCTAGGTCATCTCCTCTCTAGGTCAAAAGATTCATTCATTCAACCAATATCTGAGCTCCTACTGTGTGCTAGGCAATGTCCCCTGTGAGAGCAACATATTGCTAAAGAAAACAAAAACCCCTGCCTTTGGGGAGCTTGCTATGCAGAGGATAAGAGCATTGAAAATGTGAGCTGCTGTCGACTGAATGACAATAATGAAACTATGTGGATAGAAACTCAAGCAGCCAACATTTCAATAATTTCAAAAGTAGATCTACGCAAACTTTCCTATTGCTTTCAGGTAGGTGCGTGATTCAATTCTGTTTTTGAAATGAGATCTAAGCAAATGAATGATGTACTGCGGATTAGAAAACCTAAAATAACTGAGTTCTCCCACATTTAATATCTTGAGAATTCCACAAAGCAAAATGACATGCATTGGGGATTCTCAAATATTAATGATGTGAAGCATCACCGCACTCACACACCTTTTCTCTCTCACAGCGCCATGTCTGTTGTAAATCTGTAACTCCTCTCCATGCGTCCTTTGGGACCTTCTTCATCCACCACACCTTTCTTTCCGCCCCCCAATCAGCCTGCATGCAGCAGGTGCATAATCCATGATTGTTAAAGAAGCAAAGAGTCTTAGTCATTTTTTACCTAAATAAATGAAAGAGCCTCCTAAATTTTTCCCTTTAACGGTTCTTGCAGAAATTACTTTACTGCCGTCTCTTTATCTGTTAGGTAAATGAAACACAGTATTCTATATAATTACAAATATAAAGTTGCCATTTATACAGACCAATTTAGAGAACAATCCCTAAAACAACTCCTGCATTTATTACTTAGCCCATGTTTTACATGATCAAATGAGTGTCTTAACAGTTTAGCATTATAATATTCATCAGAAGAAAATGCAAATATTGAACAGGTCTGTGTTTTTGGTGTATTTCCTTAGTTTTGAACAGTTTGATGCTTATTACTTTGTAAATTATGAGCTCCTGAACACATCTTGGATTCCAGCCAAAGCCTCTGGCAATCTGAGTGTCTGACAGCAACTGTGCCTGTGAACGCCCCGCCAGTAACCATCCTTCTCTTTGCTTTTTGTAATAAAACACTGAGTAGTGTGTCCAGCGAGAAAACTCCATTTTCCAGCTTCCCGTACATATGGGAGCCAATGCGAAATAAGCCCTCAGTCTTCGTGCAGCGTTGTGTGTGGTCTCTCACTCTTCCATTTTTCACACCTGGAACTCCTGCACAATAGACTGCAGGAAGTTAGGCACTCAGGATGGTGAAGCAGAAAGCCATCAGGAGGCCCTGTCTTTCCCAACTTCATGTGGTGGCCATACCTGGCCTGCACTGCTTTGCCTCCAGACTAGTTGGCCAGGAGTGAGAACAACTGTCTTGCGTAAACCGCTACTGTTTCAGTCCCTGTTACAAGCACTCCTAATGCTGTGTTCAGAGACCGATTTGATTTAGCTGAGGTGGAAGTGAAGAGATCTAAAATTCTTAGCCCTCTGCTTTATGTAGTCTTGCTTCCCGGCTAATTTATCTACTATCAGGGTTTCAACTATTATCTCTGAACTCAAGATTCCTGTTTGATTTTTCCCCCCATATCAAACCTCCAAATCTCTAAGTAGCTTCAAATATGTCCATTTGGATGTCCCACAATTACTTTAAAATTTGAATTTACTTCTCTTATTGTTTTGACTCTCCTCAATTTCCTTATCTTGAAATAGATTTTCTCAATCAATCAGGTTTAAGACTGTAGGGTTACATGCGCGCACACACACACACAAATCTACCGAACAGGATCTTCCTGAGCCAGCCCTGGAAACTAAAGTTCTAATGAGATACGTGGGAGCCTGCTTGAGAATCTCCTATTATTTTAATTCATTTGTCTCCTGCCCTATATTCACTCTATCTCGGTGCCCCATGATGCGGCCTTTGTGAGCTCATTTCCTACCACTCTCCCCTCACATTCCTGATCTCTGCTGCCTGGAGGCCTTTGCTGAGGCTGTTCCTCCTGCCTGAGACACCCTTCCCCCGGGCCCCCTCCAGGGTAACTCCTTCCCCTCCTCCAACGTTTCAATGAGAGCTAGCCTAGCCAACCTACCTAAAGCGGCAACCCATCCACCAACCTGAAGCATCTTACCTGCTCTTTACTTTTCCCACGGCCCTCACCACATAGGTTCTGTAATTTGCTAGTGCACTGTGTTTCCTTTGTCTCTCTCCTCACTAGGGTGTAAGCACCTCCAGGGCCCGGCTTTTTGCATTCTGCTCACTGGGACTGTCCTGGTAGGAATTCAGTAGATAACTGTTGAATGAGCTAAAGATTTTCCCCTGACATATCTCTGATGTCCTCCCTTCCCATTCTCACTGCTCCACTCCAATACTAATCCTGGACTTTACCATTTTTAGACTTTTTTTAAACAATAGAATCTACTTATACCATCATTCTCTCCAAACCATCTGACATACTTCCAGACAATCTTTCTAAAAACACTTCTTTGCGGGGTGGGGAGTCATTACCCTATAATGATCTGGCTCCTAACTGGCCCAAATAGAGATATTACATACCGGCAGCATGCTTGAAGGAGAAATTGGATCAGACAAGCTCTAAGATCCTCTTCCAATAGTCGATGCTACATCTAAATGACTCATTTTGGCATCCAGACTGCTCTGTAATCCAGCGGTACCTCACCTATCCAAATGTACATCCTGCTCCTTCCAAGTTTCCCCCTGCTCTTGGCCAGGCTCCCTAAGAACGCTCAAAAAAGCCATATTCCCTTTCACCATTTTTTCAGTGGGTTACTCTATCTTCAACACCCTCCTGACTATTAAAAAAGATGGCAGCCCTGGCTGGTGTAGCTCAGCCGATTGAGCGCGGGCTGCAAACCAAAGGGTCGCTGGTTTGATTCCCAGTCAGGGCACATGTCTACGCTGCAGGCCAAGTCTCCAGGGGGGCCACGTGAGATGCAACCACACATTGATGCTTCTCCCCATCTCTTTCTCCCTCCATTCCCTTCTGTCTAAAGATAAATAAAATCTTAAAAAAAAAAAAAGAACTTTCTTTAAAAAAAAAAGATGGCAATGTTCTTTAGAACCTTGCTACTCAAACCGTGCCTGTAGGCCAGCACTGGCATCACCTGCGAGCTTGTTAGAGACGCAGCAGCTCCTGCCTCACGGCAGACCCACTGATCTAACCAGATCTCCGGTGATTCGTGTGCACCGTAAAGTTTGAGAAGCACTGTGTGAGCACTCATCTCAAGTCACTCCCCAGTGAAGTGTGCTCTCAGAAGGCCTCATGCTCTTATGTCCTGACCTTCCACAGGACCTAAGTCACCCACAGCAAGCACAATAGCCAATGAATAACATCCCCTCGTGAACTATTTATTCCGTATTTCAGGTAAGTCTTTTCTCCCCAATTTGGTTGTAAATAAGTTGCATAGGGCAGTCATGTATCTGGCCAATCTGGATGCAGAGAACAGAAACCCATTTGAGTTACTTCAAGGAAAAAGGAGCCAGTCCTCATGCTATTTAGGAACTGAGACTAGAAAACTCAGGGAGGGAGGGAGGCGCTCCAAGGTCTGGCCATCCTCTTGACATCTGTGTCTCTCTGCCCCATTCTCTCCATCCAGGGCTTTCTCTCTCCTATCCTTCTGTTTACTCATAGTTTCTGCTTCCTCATCTGCAGCATTTGCATACCTGTTATAGCCGGCCACTCTCTTCTGTCCCAGTCTGTACACCTCTGTCCTTTTCTGCTTCAATTTTCACTCTAAGTCTCTAAGCTTAATTCATCTCATAAGAGATAATCACTACAAAGAATCTTTTTGAGACCAACCACAACGTTACAAGTACCTGAACCACCTATGGATTATCTACCTTGGGTCGGGAGCCTACCCTGGTCCAATCAGCTGAGGCCAAGGGGTTTCAGCAGAGAACAAGGCCTTTAGGCAGCGGTAGCCATCAGGAGACTATTCCGCAGGAAACAAAAGTGTGGGCAGAGCAGGCAATGAGCCACATCGCCAGCCCACAGAGTCATTATTTATGTTGTCCTCGCCACAGTCTGGAGCAAAATGCTGAGTACGTAATAAACAGAAAGCAACCAATATGGCAGGGAAGGACCATTCACCAAGTGCCACTCCGCCCCTGACACTGTGCTGGATGCACAGAGAACACAAAGATTAAGAAGTGGTCCCTGTTTTCCCAGAGCTCTTAATTCAAATGTGTCACTGCACTAGCTACTCGACCTTGGGCAGGTACCTAAACCACCTGGGCCACAGTTTCCTCAACGTCAGATAAGATCACCTTCGCCAACCTCCAGGAGTGTCGTAAGGTCCTATAAGGTAATCTTTATGAAAATGCTTTGCAGAATACATACGTGAATTAAAAACAATACTGCAGCCTTTCACTAGTAATAAAATCCACAGGTTTGGCATTGTTTTCTGGTCTTTTCTCTCAGCCTTTTTCCCCACAATATATGGTCCATCAGTTGTTACTATCTGTAAAAACAATCCCAACTGTTACCACTATATTTTCATTACCTGTATGGCTCACTCAAATGGTGATTAGGAAAATTCACTCATTTCATTCGGAAGTATATGAAAGAAGGATGAATACATTTTTACTTTGTACATTTTTATAACACTATCATCCATTCCACTGTGCATCTAAAACTATAACATCCTGTACATGTTTTCATCACATTACAAATAGTATGTACTAAATTCCTACGTAGGACACAGGTCATTTCTGACTCGTGTGTGGCCTTTTCCCCAGAGCAGTTTCAATTAGTATTTCCAAAGCAAAGTAGATATTTGAGCACGGTGCCCCCCTTTTTTAACATGAGGACTCTGAAGAGCATAAAATAATACAATGGCTAGTCTCAAACCCCTGGAATCCTATTCTTCTAATTTCTTTTTATTTATTTATTTATCCCCCCTGCCAAAACCACTTGACCCCCTGCCCCACATTAAAGGGTGGGGTGTGGGCAAGGGTGGGAATCGGTGATGATGGCAATGTAGACCAGTTCTCAAAAACATGTTACTCCACCCTTTGCAAGATCCAAGTATGGGTTTATGGGAGAGAAAAACAAAAGAAAACAAAACTTGAGATAAGTATAATCTTGGCTTTACCATGAGGAAAACCAAGGAATATTTATGGAGTAACTGCCACATGCTAGGCAGGATGCTGAGGGCTCCTTAGACAAGATGGAGAGGGTCTTGGCCCTCCAAAACTCACTTGCCCTTGGGCATCTGTTGCTCCTGGCTGACAAGTGTATTCATTCAACAGCTGGCCCTGGGTGGAGCAAGGAAAAGAGCTTCCTTCCACCTTGCTAAAAGGTCGGCTCAGCCAGCCACAGTGTGGGTTTCAGCCAAAATGAAAAACAAAAACGAAACCTCTTAGGGAGCTGGGTGAGACTCCGCTGCAGGAGGCAGAATTGCAGAGACCATAACGTACTCGCTGAGCGCACCCAACCCCAATTAAGGCTCCTAGCGCTCTGGGAGACAAGGGGCTGTAGATCAAACGATCCTGCAGTCTGGGAAAACAAACCTGCTTCTCTGGGAGCCCTGATGTGTGGGGTGCAAAAGGTGGGCGGCGGACTGGGAATCTGTTCACTAGGGTGGGGACGCCGAATGGGGACGCGGAGGTTCGTGCGCTAGTGGGAGGGAGGTGGATTGGGCAAAAACGCTGGTTGACAGCGACCCAACGATCGCGCTGCGGTGTGAAGCAACCTTTGGGTCTCTGGAGCTGGGAAGGGGTCTGCGAGTGCACTGGAGGTGCCGCCGGAAGAAAGGTCCGCTAGGGGCGACAGCCTGGGGCAAGAGGTGGGACAGACATCTCTTCCCCCACAGGAGCGCGCGCGCGCGGGCACACACACACACACACACGCGCGCACACGACCCCGGGTGGCCCGGAGCCGCTCCCCCCGCGCTCGGTACACAATTCCTCGCTGCGGAGGCCACTCACCCTCCGCGCGGGAGCGGATCTCCGACACGGTCCTCCGCATGGTGGACATCGCGGCGAAGGCTGCAGGTGGATCTTCAGTCCAGACTCTGCACCTGTCACTACCCCGCGCAGGCGGGAGACCTGGCTGCGCCGCGCCGAGCGCTCAGCAGCCGCGCGGACCCGGCCGCCCACCCAGGGCAGCGAGGCCGCGGGGCGCAGCCCCCGCAGGCGGGCGACAAGAGGAAGAGGCGAGGAGGGTGGCGGCGTCCGCAGAGCTGGGCGAGCTTTCCCTGCAGACTCGGAGGGGGCGGCTCGGCGAGGGGCGGAGCTGGGGCTCCGGCGCCAGGGAGGGGTCGCCGGGGCGCGCGTTCATTCGCTCCGGCAGCGGCGCGGCGAGCAGCGCTAGAAAGGGGCAGGGAGACACTCCAGAGCACCTCCTCCGCCCCGCCCCTATTCGGACCATACCATCCCTGCGGGGGGGGGGCGGTTTTCAGCTATCGGCCTCCTCGTCACCCGGTCGTCGCTCTGCCCCTGGCTTCAGCTCATTCCGTCTTTCCTTAACGGCTTTCTGACCCTTTCAAGCCCTGACCAGGGGAGAATGGGTGCCCTGGTTCCAGCATCCTTGAGTAGCCCCGCCCGTACCCTCTGGCTTTTAAAAACAATAAAATCGGCCGTGCTCTGCAGAGTGGGATTGGGTCTGAGCGGGCAGGCAAGGGGCGAAAGGGGCTGGAATGCCAAGCTTAAGTTCTAGCCCCTATAGTGGAAAGGGACCGCGAGTTCCCCACCCAGGGCACAATTCTGGCTTCCCTGCAGCGCCCGCAGCCCTGTCGGCCAGAGTCCTACTTGCTCTCTGGCCTGGCCCACAAGCAACAGGCTCTCGAGGCCAAGTGCCCGGCCGCCGGGTCTCCTGCCTTGGGTACTTGTGTGCGTCGGGCTGGCCTGAAAGTGGATCTAGCACATCTGCCTAGTGCGTGCTCTGCAGCCTGACAAAGTTCTGGCATTGCAATAAAATCAACTACTGGGCCAGGTGGTGCAAAAAGGAGTTTTTTGTTTTGGGTGTTTGCTCTTAGTGAAACCTGCAGGATGTCGGGTGCAGTAGTTTTAACTGAAAAGAGGAGAGCGATCCTTGTATAGAATCCACAAATAAATTCAATTTTAATTTGAATCAAAGATCATAGTAACCTCGTTACCTTTTATATTGTATACAAGTTATAAGAAGTATGGTATTTTTATTTTGTTAGTGATTTCATCTTTTAAGTTAGGATGTATGTTACTAAATAGATTCTGGTGAACTGCTTAAATAACGAGAAAGTAATAAATTAAATCAGAGGCAGTCTTCCTCATCGTGTGCGCTTTCTCCAGCACCGGATGGAAGAGGGCTTTATATGGAGGTCTTTTACTGAAACTGCTTTCATATCCTGAAGGGAGAGATCTGGAGACATTTCACCGGAGAGCTAAGTAATTATTCCCAAGCCTCAAGAAAAAAAATAAAGTAAAATCTGCTAATAGCATCTTATCTCCATCTGTGGTATTTCCTCTGCCTCCTGCAGGTAGCATTTGCTAATCAGAGCCCTGCCCTACATTAACACTGAGTCAGGCAGCCAGTGCATATTTATGAAAAACCCATCCTACTTGACTCTGATTCAGAGTCTGGGATTAGAACCAGAAAAAAAAAATGCACTTCCAGTTGAGGAAACATCCAGGGTAGAGCAGGGCTGAAGCTAAATGTGCTTGTTTCAGTGACTGATGGTCACGATTTACAAGCATGTTCTTTGAAAGTAAGAAATGAGCACACAGCATTGTAAAGACTGTTGTCACTGGCCATGTTCATTCCTTCCCCGTCCAGGACCTCCCTGTGCAAATAAAGCAGACTTCCTTTGGCTTGCTGAACATGAATTTGAAACCAAATTAAAAGCAATACAACAAGAAATAGTAAAAAATCAGCTTTAAAACTCAGTGACTAGAAACCAGAGAAAATGCATGATGAGTATTTCGGGTGTAGTTTATAGACAGCCGGAGCAAGTCTGTGTTCAAAGTTGGTGCGCAGCAGTGTGGCAGCGCTTCATTTATGAGCTGTCGCCCACGTAATGCCCCGTGAGCCCTCGAAGGAAGTTTGGTACTGCTTATTTACAAATAATAATTATTTGAAGGGGGTCCCAGAGATTATCCCTGTTTTTTGTAGAGCACTTCACTGTACATGTGCCTCTGTGTGTGTGTGTGTGTCCCATCGATAGTCCACCAGCAAAGGGGACGCCATGTGTCACTCTGACAGGAATGACAGCAATCTTTCATACAGAGAACGCTGCATGATACAGTCTATAGTTTACTGTGTATCAGATTATTCTATCGCTGTATCCATACTGGTAAGAGTGTTCCAACTAACTCATTTCTGAAAACCACTCATTCTTGATTGCTAGAAATCACACACGTTTTTGTTGGTTCAGAAACCTGGCTGAAGGTGAGCATAGTGCTGATCTGCATCTACCCGATTTCCAAGTCCTCTCGGATCTCGTCTCCCATTGTTGTAAGAAGCACCGTGTGCCAGCCCCTGGCAGGGAACTCGGGTTCTAGCAGCATGAGCTTGTCACAGAATCTGTAGTACAATTCAGATGTCAGCAAGATCATTGAAAAACTTTCAGGTCCAGTGACTCCATGCTGATGGACTTAGAAAGAAGAGGATTATTCAAGGGCAGCTACTCCAAGGACCAGGTTTTATCATCCTCTACAAAATTTACACGGAATGCATAATACATGTGAGGTGCTGAGCCAGAGTGCTAGGTTATACAAAGACACTTTGAGCACAGGTGAAAATCAACCAGCAATGTAATTAGATGGTTGATGCTTAATGCTAACGGACAAGCAGCAACAACTATAGACATCGAGAGAAGGGGAGAGTTCAAGATAGGTGTGATCAACATTCCAGAGTCAACGTTCCAGATGGGAATGCTTGGCATATAGTAAGTACTCAATAATTGTTTAACTAATATTGAAGGTAAATGCAATGCTGAAAAAGCGTATGCATTGAGGGGGCAAGGAGACCGATTTGAATGCAACATAGGTTTCCATTGCTAATCTGTACACTTTACATGGGTGGATTTTATGTTGGGTGAATTGTATGTTAAAGCTGTTAAAAAAAATTATCTCCAGAGGTGTCAGGCACACAATTATGAAGTCTATAAAGTAAAAAGGAGATGTCAGGGATGTTCCTATCTTGCTGGGTTTTCACTTAGTAATGGCCTGAGTTGGTTGTTGTTTCGGGCCAACAAGAATTAAGCATTGGTCCCCTTTGGTTGGATCTCATAGCCAAGTAGGTGAGAGAAGCATGCTCACGAATTTACTAACTTGTACTACAGACAGAAGTCCTTCCGGACCTTGTGGCTGAAGGTATGGAGCCAAGCCTGAGGACCCTGCTTCTGGCTGAGACCGAGGCATGGAAAGTTGGTCCCCACACTACTGTAAAATACAGATGCTGAACAGTGCTGGCCACTGTAGTTTAAATTCTTTTGCAGAAGCACAAAATAGATATATTAATCTAAAATTTTAGATAATTACATTTTTAGTTTAAAATTGAGATGAAATTCTATCAAATCACAATGGAAACCTGGTGACAGTAAGGAAAGAAACTTACTACCTTTGGTGCAGAGTTGGTGCTGTATTGACTTGATGGATCAGTGGGTGGAAGGTTTATTGTTAGACTTGTGAGGCTCTTCCCCCAAGATTTCCCACCTGTATTGCTCCCTTTCTGTCACCATGCCTTGCAAGTGTCCCCTCTTAAGACACCAGCAAGTTCTTTAGACTCTGTTTCGAAAATGTGTCTTAATTCTCTTCATCTCCACCTCTACCTCTCTTTTTCAAAAAGATTTTATTTATTTATTTTTCAGAGAGAAGGGAAGCGGGGAGAAAGAGAAAGAGAGAAACATCAATTGGTCGCCTCTCCTAGGCGCCTTGACCAGGGGCTGAATCTGCAACCCAGGCATGTGCCCAGACCAGGAACTGAACTGGCAACTTTATTGGCTTTGCTTTGTGGGATGACGCCCAACCAACTGAGCCACACATGTCAGGGCCACCTCTACCCCTCTTGTACAAGCTACTGCCACCACTCACCTGGAGTAGCCTCCTAACTAATCGCCATGCTTTTATTTTTGTCAGCCATTCATCTTACAGGAGCATAGTAATTATGGTAAACCAAAATCCGTTTATGTCATTTCTGAAGACTCTTCAGTGGCTTCCCATAGCGCTTGGAAGGAAACCCAAGCCCTTTATGGACTTGTCCGTGACCGGCTCTCAGACTCACCTCCTTCTGCCGCCTCATTGGGTCATCGGCTCAGATTATTCCAGCCCACCCCAGCTAATGTTGCCCCACATGCCCCAGTGCCAGCCAACACCTTATTGCCTTATTCCGTTTTTCTCATAGTACTTATCTCTATCTGAAGTTTTTTTACTTGTTTGTTTACCTATTTGAGAAAAGTACACCTTGCTCTGTTTTTCTTACTATAATTTGTCTTACTTTCAGAACAGTGTCTGTTACATAGTATAGGACATTTAATATTTGTATAGCACATTTTTCATAGTATAGTATATTTTTCAGCTCATTCATTCCACAAATGCCTTAACAAGGTTTTAATTCAAAGTTATAACTCCTTTAAACATTATTCTCATCATTTGCTAGAAATCTCCAAAACCAAAAAATGCAATGAGTTTTTCTTCACTATATTGAAAACTGTTTGCTACTATTTAAATGTAACTACGCTTTTGAAATATGGATTCCTATTATTTTAAAGGAGTCTTAAAAGTGTTTAAATACCCTCCAGCATATTTTAAATAACATTCAATTCATACACAATCTTTTAGGAAAACATTTACTGAATGTTTTATTCAAAAAGTAAAATGAACATTCAAGGAAAAACAATCCTAGTGTTGAGATATTGAATTCAAATTTATTATTTAAAACTAATGATAAGGTATGATTTTTACTTAAAATTTTTTCTTTCTACTAGAGCCAACAAGTGAAAATTAACACTTAATAGAAGTACTATTTCTTTTTCAAAAGTGAACAAACCATATTTCAGTAATGCTGGTCCTCTATATAATATTGTGAAATACTTAATGAAATTCATGGATACATTTTAGTGTAGTATTGCCATGAATTTTGACATTTTAAAAAGCAGGTTTATTGAAGTATAATTGACATACAATAAACTTCCTACGTTTAAAGTGTTAGAATCTGATAAGTTTGGACATACGTATACACCTAGGATGCCGTCACCACACTGAAGATAATAAATATACCCATCACTTCCGACTGTTTCCACTTCCCCCTCGGAGGGCTGTGATGTGTATTCTAGATATTGAGCTGAGTAATGGAGATTGAGTGGTTGGCTAAAAAAAACAGGCTCTGGTCCCATATGGCACTTATGGTATTAGTCAAATAATTACATAAGTAAGTAAACGTAAAATCACAACTGTATATTATACTCTAAAGGAAAAGTAGTTGACACTGTAGATATTGATGGTGCTTCAACGTATTTCTTGGCTTTTACACTTATATCTGGAACGGTCCAAAGTTGCTTATATGTGCCTTTGTAATACATATATCTGGAAAAGTACATTTGCATTTTGTTTCCAGTGGATGTTTTGGATTTTATCTTGGAAAGAATGTAATGTTTGTTATATAGAAAGGTGAACCAGTGAAGACAAGCAATTTTATTTAACTTATTTCCTTGGTGTTGACCAGAAAGCCAATATTATAAATGAAAAGAAGCTTCCAAGTAAATCTGACTTTTTTTGCCTTGCCATGTCATATGAAGGGCTATTTCAGGGAGGAAAGGTGACAATAATGAGATAAAAAGCATTGAAAGAGACCAAAAGCCCTAGAATTTTTATTAAAAATTGAGTATGGCAGCAATGAGATAAATAAATATTATTATCAAATACAACTTTGTAATCCCATGACTTTTAATTTAGATAAAGGCCAGACTTCAATAAGATGGTTTCCTGGTTGATTGAAATAAGCTACATCTTTCCAATATGAACTACTTACCAATTGTGTTCAGGCCTTTTGGATGATGTATCTTCTGCTCAGGTTCATACTTCACTGCAGTGTTCAGCAGATTTATTGAAAATTTTGCCCCCAAAATGCTCAGAAACAACATACGCTGCAAGGAGGAATCTTTTATCACTGTAGATTCTTTCTGACTTTGAACTCTGACCAAATCTATGAAATGGAGAAAGAGTATCAATATTTAATCTCAATTACATTTTAGTATTTGCCCCAAAGAAAAGAAGCCAAGGGGAAAGCACTATAAAAAATAAAATAAAATAAAGGAAGGAAACTGACGACAGATTCAAGGTTTATAGAGCCTGAGAGATTGATGGTAAGAGCAAAGTGACCTAAGGTCAAGTGTGAGAGTAGAGGCTTGGACCTTTTGTATAGATCTGCTTGCCTGTCCCATATTTCTAGTGCCAGCTCCTCGGCCCTGCCTGTTTTGTTTTTTTGTTTTTTTTTGGGGGGGGGGGCTATTTAACTGGTCTGAATTCCTAAAAGCTGACCTTAGCCTGCCAAACATGGGACCCCTTTCCTCCTGTTCCTGGATCCTTGCTTTTCTGACTCCAGCTTACCTCGCCTGCTTTCAGAAGCCACACACCCTTTAATTGAAGCAACTATGATCTGTTGCCTGGATAGCCCCTCAAAATTTTCCAGTGCCCACTGCTCTCATCTTATCACTAGTTTTGGCCCCTGTTGGCTTCTGACTTGTTTTTGATCTAAAATGACAGTATAAGAGGCAAAGGTAGTTGTGTAGGCTGGGAAATTCCGAGAAATGAATTTGAATAGTACATGGGAACCAAATGAGGGAGGACCATGCAAAGCAGCAGCGGTGATGGAGTGAATGCACAAAGTGAAAAGGAGTCTCAGGATATGTTGTGTTTTAAAAAGATTCTGTGGTGGTAACCGAATAAGGAGCATGAATGAGAAGTAGAGACCAAGTTGGAGATGGTGAAGATCTGTTTAATTGACAGAGGAAATGGTGATTTTTTTTTTATAAAAATAAGCTTGAATGTAACATGAGACAATTTTAGTAACACTTATGAAACTCTGGGGAATAAAGGGCTATAGTCTGTTTACCTGGGGGAAAAAACAGATAATCTTTGTGTAATTATAGATATAAGTATAGATATAGATATAGTTATATTTGACTTTTTTAGATGTTGGATCAATTTCTTACTGAATTGGAAATTCTACATTCAGAGAGGGGAGATTACCTTTGTTACTCACTTTGGAAGATGCTAAATTTATGTTATATTTGAGCATATAATTAATTATTGAAAGGGTGTTATCTTTTTGTGATAGTAAAGCTTTTAACAGTCTGAAAATATGCGTGATTAATTTAAAAACCTTATTGGCATCAATTCTGATTAAATGAAAAAAACTGAAATCAGAAGACTGTCTCAATCCTGGCCTTTTCTAGTAGCTTGGTCTTGAGAATGTCTTATAAACCTTTCTGACACTCTCATTAGCATAATGGGTTAATGTGCAGGCTTTGCCATCAAACGCCTAGATTCAGATCCAGGTTCTACCACTTACTAGTGGTACCCCTCTGGCCAAGTGACTTCACTTCCCTGTCCCTCATCTGTGAAATGGGGAACAATTATAATGCCCATTTTGCAGGAATGCCATGAGAAGTGCATGGGAATTTACTGCAACGTACTATATAAATTTTAGCTGTTATTATTTATTGCATTAAGTGCGTTTTTATGCTTAGTGAGTAACAAAATTAAATGATTTTAGGTATGAGAGGCATTTTCCTCTATAATGCTTTGTACAGTCAAATAACACCAATTTATCATTTATATGGCAAATGGCATAAATGTTGGATGTGTAATTTTAATACAGAATTCTTTTTATTGTCTCCAAGAGACTTGTTACAAAAATGCTCATTGGTAATGTCTATTAAACTAGTAAAACAAATATGCCTCTTTATATTATTTAGAATAAGGTTCAACCGCATAGGGTGGGTCATGCCAAGACAACAGTAGTTTGAACAAGGTGGAAATTTCTTCTCTGTCCCATAGAAGAAGGCTGAAGGTAGGTTCCAAACTATCACGAGAGGTCCAGGGGCTCTCCTTTCTGCTCTGCCATGCTAACACATGGCTTCCCTCCTCCAGGTCAGCTCTCAGCCCTCGCTGACATCTGGTATATCAGCCATAGGATCCACACTGGAAGATGGGAAGAGAAATAAGGGTAGGATGGGACCCCAGCATACTGAATCAGATCTCTTTAAGCATCTCTTCCTGAGTCTCACGTAAAAGTTATGCTCCTATCTTATTGGCTGAAAGCGTGGCTGATAAATTTAGTTTTTGATTCAGCTGGTAATGTACCTAGATAAAATTTGGGATTCTGATACCCGTGAGGAAGGAGGGAATGGATTTGAGGGTAGGCAGGCAGCCAGCATTCTCGGCCACATTTTCCCACACATCTCAGAAATTCTTCTCAAGGTTGCATTATTAAAATGCTGGAGTTCTTCATGGACGCACTCAATGAAAGTATGTATTGTTCCAATTGTGTTTTTAAATATTTATAAGAAAAAAAGGAAAAGACTTTTCTTCCTTTAAGAAATAGGCTTGATGAGACAGGTTTTAGTCTGCTGGGGTTTAGCAAAGGACTTATTAAATGCTTATTGACGATGATATTGAATTGAGTACAGTAGAACGTAGAGGGGGGAATTAATTTAATGAGTTAGTAACAGTTATTAAGGTGACTTCCTGGTTAAAGCAAATAGAATCTTAGGGGTGAATAAGACTCACAAAGCAATGGATGAACTGAAAACATAAGAAAATGTTCTATTGCAATTTTTCTCTACTTAAATCAGAAAAGGGGGAAAAGGAATTAGAGATTTTTGTGTAACAGCAGTTTGGGAGCATCAGGGTCTCAGCTGCGCACAGACTGCACCGCGAGGGGAAAGGCCCGCGTGTTAGGAAGCCACCGGGGCTGTCTCGTCGAACGGCGTTTCCTGTGTTCTTGGGCATGGCTTTTGGTGCCTCAAAAGATTATCCAAAGCAAACTTCATCTTTACAACTTAATATTCAATTGATTAAATTTATAAGTTACAAACTTATTTCTTCCCTAAGCATTGAAATTCATTTTATGCTATTTAAAAAGTCTAGCACATTTTAAGAATTCCTTTTAAGGAGGTAGTTGATTAATGCTGGAGTCTGCTTGTAAGCTGAAACACCCTTAAACATTTTAAACTACACTTACAAAGTTGATAAAATTTTTAGTCATTTGAAAGAGACTTCGAAGTAGTTTAACCATTATAATAGGGTAACTTTAACTTAGAAAAATAAGTTCTAGGCTTTCTTAAGCTTTCTAATACGGATAGATTTCAACATAAAATCTTTCATATGAATCTTTTTTTTTCAGCCCTGTCCAATTAATTTGGAATCACAAGGATGAAATATTTTTGTAGTAGATCAAATTCTCTTAAATACATTGAGACTACAGAGGGGACCTTAAGGTTGGGAATGTACCAAATCCTCACCCCAGGTCCCCCTCCTTCCACAACTCCCCAGCCCATCTTATAGGGAGACGATGTTCTGCTCTCCTAGTGACCCTTATGGGAACATGCAACCTAAAATATTCATCTAGACTAACATATAGAAAAGCTGTAGTTTCAGAGCTTCCCTTGGGTCTTTGGGTAGCCAGAATTTGGCAAGCAAGGACAGGTAGGTCTGTTGTTTGAAAAGATGGATTTTTCTTTACTCACCAATAGGCCGCTCCCTGTGACTTGAAACCGGAGGATGAATTTGGTAGTAGTAGTTGGAATGGACATCAATAATGGAAAGTACTGTGTTGTTGCTGAAAGAGAGACTGGGTGAGGATCTTTCATTAGTATGGATCTATTGTGTATTGTCTTTGAAAATCATGCTCATACTTAATGTGTGTGCTAGAAAAAGAGCGAGGAGTGCAAGTTTGATTCGCTTGTTATGTTTTAATTGAGCAGAAAGAATGAGGAGGCTTGGTGGTGCCTCCACCGATGGAAGGAGGTCATACTAGGCAGGTCCTTGAAGTAGCACTATTTACCCATTCCACAACCCCCCCTGTTTATTTTACTCAATACCAAGCGATTCAATCTTTAGGAAATAGGTTACTGAGTTCATTGCGCTGGCTTCAAGAGGATGAGTGTTTCCTTCAGTAGAAATGGAAGTCAGCATTGAAGGTTTAAGCATTTGGAGGGAATAAAGGAAAATGGACAGCGGCTTGGAATCAAGTCCAGGAAAGGGACTTTGCCCTCAAGGAGGCTCCCTGTGGGGGGACAACTGTTCTTCCCCTTTGCTCTTGGACTGTGAGAACCTTATATTTATCTTGAAGTTCTACGTGAAATTTTTAAAAAACCTCGACATATTTCAGACTTAGAGAAAAGTTAGAGCATTTTACTTTATTTGCTTTATAATTCTCTTTTTTCCCCCTTTAATGTTTTTTCCTAAGCCATTTGAGTGAGTTGGTGACATGATACCCCTTGCTGTTAAATCCTCCCATGTGTATCTTATTAGGACAAGCACAACACAGTAATTAAGGTCAAGACTTTAATATTAAAATGATACCAGTGTCTAATCTGCAGACCTTATTCAGACTTTACCATTTATCCCAGTATCATGCTCCATGTCATGTGTGGCAGTCAGTTGTCACATCCCTTTAGTTTCCTGTCATCTGGACCAGTCCTTCAGTCTTTCTTTGTAGGTCACGACATTGGCATTTCTGACGGGTACAGGCCAGTTTTGCAGAATATCTATTAGTCGAGTCTGACTGATGTCTCCTTGTGGTTCAGACAGCAATACTGCGGAAGTAACAGTATGTTCTCCCCATGCCTCCGACCAGGAGTGAGAAGATGTAGATACCCCATTACTATCGATGTTAACTTTGATCACTTGGATAAGGTGGTGATTGCTGGGTTTCCCTTTTGTAGTTGCTTAGTAGCGGTGTGGGGAGACTAGTTTTAGTGTACATTTTTCATTGTCATACAGTGTAATTCTACTCTGTACACTTGGAGAAGTTTTGTTGTTTCTTTTTCTGATTTCTCCCAAGATTTACTCCTTAATCTTTCGCTTGCCTACTCCGGCTCTGCCACTGGTACCCATGCTTCCTCTCTCTGGTCTAGACTTGTCCACACTGGCCTTGGCAGTGGGAAAGGAACCCACAATTCTTATTACTTACTTCCCCATCTCTTCAATTCCCAGAACACGGCCGCAAAGACTACCTGAAATATACTTCACGGAGGGTTTTTCTGGTGACTGAAAGGAATGATTAAAAATGGAGAATAAGAGAGTGTTCCTTTTTTCAATTTATGACACCTGAGGAAGGTTTTTTGCTGAATAATTCACCTAATATCGTAGTTAGAAGAGGCATTGAGGCCAATCTGTACTGCAGACCTTACATATTTTTGTTATGCAGGAAGCTTCGCTCCAGTGTGAAAAGAGTCACTAAGCTTAACAAAACATGTATTACACCTAAAATTAATATTTATTCTTTAGTATTACTATACATCTAGTAAAAGCTCAAGATGCTTTCACTTTTAGCAGTTCTTTGCAGATAAGCTGGTTGTAAAGCTGGGGAAGTTTTTCTCATTGTAGAAAATTTCTTTATATTGGCATACATGAAAAGTAATAGTGAAAGGAAACATTTTACTCTGACTAATAAGAAGTCTTGTTGCTCCTAGTTTTTCTCTATAGATTAGACAGCTGAGACATTTATAGAGTAGATAATAGGCATGCCCTTTGCAGTATCTGTTCCCATAATGTATTATAGAATGTTCAGGAATACGTACGTGAGAAATGAGATGCCATTTTCGCAGAGAGGTAATGAGAGGAGTAGCGTGCTTATTGAAGTTTTCATTCTGCCATAAAGCTGGTCCAATGAATATTTCATTCTATATAATAAGAGGAAAAGCGATTCTTACATTTTCTCAATTTCATTTTAGATTGTTTTCTGTCATTAGGAAGTAAATAGGGACATTGGCTCTTGGTTTTTTTCTCATCACGATGTAGTATATCCTGGAGGGGAAACTGACAGTTGAGAGTGCTGAGACAGTGAGTGAGTTATTTGGACTGGTCACCTTGAAGAAACTGAAAAAAATTGGCAGCCGTTCAAACACAGAGATTGAACGAGTTAAGGGTAAAACTGATCTGTCTTGCAGCTTCCTTTCCAAAAGACTGTCTCCTTTTGTAGGAGCTTTGGAGCCTGAACACTCTTGTTTTGAACACTGAGATGTTTTGAAAGCCCTGACTGGTACCCAATAATCTATCAAGCAAGGTCAAGGGACCTACTTCCTCCTGTTGGGACATAGGCGTCCAGACGGCATGTTCAGGCATTTGGAGTGCAACTCGGAGCAACGCAGCCTGTTCCCCTTGAGTTCCATTCCCGCACTTCCTCATAGTACATTCCACGGTCTGAGCATCCGACTCAGACATAGCAGAGGTACTGTTGCTGCCAGAGGATGATGGTTTGCTCTGTTATCCTGGAATGCCCTTGTACTCAGAAAACGAGAAGCTGGGGAACTCAGTGAATTTTCCCACTGTGTGCATTTCTTACTAGCTCTTCTTGCATATATTTCTTCCTTCTGTTTTACAGGGAACAGCCATCTCACTTCCCAGGATTCCAGCTTGTCGACGGAGTCAGTTGGGTGCATTTAATGTATGCAGAAAAGATAATTACAGAGCAGGTAGCAGAAATAAGGATAGGAAGTTACATTTTTCTGATCCCTTGGAGAATGAGATCTCTCTAGAGAGCTGAAACTTCTTAAACATCAACATTTGCATAGCCTAGTGGTTAAGCACCCAAACTGTGAGGTGGATTGTCTGTATTCTGACTCTACCACTTTCCAGCTTTGTAACTTTGGGCACTGCACTTAACCTCTCTTGCTTCAGTTTCCTCATATGTAAAGTGAGGGTAATGACAGACCCTACCTTGTAGAGTTTTTGTGAGGATTAAATTGGATGAAATGATTTAATATATGTAAGCATTTA
Source organism: Micronycteris hirsuta (assembly GCA_004026765.1). Lineage (NCBI taxonomy): Eukaryota > Metazoa > Chordata > Mammalia > Chiroptera > Phyllostomidae > Micronycteris > Micronycteris hirsuta. Next base: position 120,917 of record PVJI01002862.1, read on the forward strand.
GAACAATGCTAAATATGTTCACTCATAGAAGAGTTATTTTTCTAATTAATTCAATCATTCACATACAAATCTTGCTATAAAATATTACCTACCTGCTCACTTTATTTTATGGACTGCATTGAACATTGAGTGTTCAGTGCCTTCACATGCAGAGAAATAACAGCCGTGCCTTCAGACAGTGCGGTGAAGATGTTGATGATGAAATAGTCAAACCTCAGTTCTTGAACAATTTGCTTCTCCACCAAGTTGTTCATGGAAAAACTGTCTCTGTTGTTGAACAATTTTCAGTTCTTGGCTTGACTACCCCTTTATGCTGATACAGTATTTCTAATGGGAAAAAGTGAGTCAGCTTTTTAAAAAATCACTTCTCGAACAGCTTTCCAGAACTGAGGTTCCACTGTAGTAGTGAATATTGTATACTGAGCGGGTTTCATGAATGTTGTTGGTAATCTCTACAATGAACTCCTAAGATAGGTATACTTGTAGGTAGGGTTGGAGGATTTAAGCACTTGCCCAGCTTCATGCAGCTGGAAGTAGAAGATCTGAGATGCAGACTCAGGGCTGTGTGACCTCAGAGCTGCTGCTCTTGGTCACCTCACCACACTGCCCGGCGGCTAGGACTCCTTGTCCCCACACCAGTGTTTCCCAAACTTGATTAATCATAAAAATAATAATTAAAAATAATCACTAAAGATATGCTACAAACAGCCTATTCTGAAGACTTACTTTTACTTTACCTTTTGAATCACCTTAGCATGTTAGAGAATAATTTCATGATAGGGCAGGTACATTTATACAAATACCTGAAAAATGAGAGGTTGCAAGGAATGAGAAGAAAGTGAGATGGTGTGACTTCCTGGCAATTGTTCACTTTTAAGGTGGAGCCTTGAGGTGGTTCTTAATTAAGTTTTGCAGAGCCTCGCTGGGCAATTTGATCTCAGCGCTTAGATTTGTCCCGGCAGGAGCTCCTGAGCTTCGGTGGCTCCTAATGATGACAGAGGTGTCTGGCATCCTCAGAACCGGGAGAGCTGGGTGGAAAAGAACATAAAGAAGGACCCTGGAGTTTTGCGATTAGAAGCTAATGTTTTTATATTTACAAATGGGTAGAACCATGTAAATAAAACAAAAAAAATCAGATGGTCCTCTCTGAGCAAAATTATGAAAGAGACAACAATAAGCTATATATGTTTATTTTAGAGACATCATCGACTTTAAAAGACGGGCAGACTGAGTGCAGCTCTCACTCAAGGCAGAATTAACCATAACTAATTTTTGCCTCATAAAGATGATTTCCCCCCATCAGTAGCTGTCTGTGGTAGCAGTCTATGTGACATCCGTAAAGATCTGCAATAGCATATTTAATGAGATGTGCCCTTTCCTTTAGTCCGTGGAATTTAAGACTGTTCTGTCCTTTTCAAAACTCATTTTTTAAATACTTCAGCCCTGGCTCTGTAGGCAGGCAGCTACAAAATGCTTCAATGTGCTAAACCCACACAGCTCTTAAAGTGGTACTCACCTATGTATCACTTCACATTTGGTAATTTTATTTTCAAAATTTTAATATGGCTTTATAATTTTAACCAATAACAAAGAAAGAACAAATCAAACTGAATTTCATCATGGGACATTTGGGTAGGAAAAGGACTTCTTGTTTGCTCCCCTGATAGCCACACTTACTTTAAATATCCAATTCCACTCAAGCCTTGCGTACCAGGCATCTTGTGGCCTCGCAACCTAATGCCGGGACATCACAGTTCTCTTCTAATCTGATCTAACGCCAGGACACCATAACCTGTGCAATAGCAGCTGACGCCAGGATGCCAGACTTTTTCTAATCTAATAATTTCTATGTATAACTATATATGAATACTGGGCTCAAATTCAAGTTTTGCCACTTAGTAGGTGTATGACCTGTGTTAAGATATTTAGTCTCTTTGTGTTGCAGTTTCCTCACCTGTAAAATGGGAGCTAATATTACTTATCTCTCAGAGTTGTTAAGAGGATTAAACTAATTAACATAGGTAAAGGCCTTAGAACAGTGTCTGGCCAAATAAGTACTCAATAAGGATTAGCCTGTATTATTCCAAAAATTACGTAGGAAACATAAAACACAATACGATTCTTAATACTGGCAAAAGCTGACAGATGGCTGGAGTCTGTTAAAGATCTTAATGGAAGCCCTGGCTGTTTTAGCTCAGTTGGTTAGGGCATCGTCCCAATATGCCAAGTTTGTAGGTTCAATCCCCGGTCAGGGCTCATACAAGAGTCAACCAATGAATGCATAAGTGAGTGGAACAACAAATTCATGTTTCTTTCTCTCTCTCTCTCAAATCAATCAATAAATTTTTTAAAAAAATTAAAAAAGATCTTAATGGAGAAAATTATGAAGCATTAAAATATTTTATATCAGATATTTTATGTATTAAACATAAAATGTTAAACATAAAACCTGAAAGTGGAGAGATGTTATGTTCATAGATTCAAAGAATGCTATATCATAATGCTATAAAATCCCTAAATTAAATTATCAATAAGTTAATTTCGAGACAAAACACCAATAAGTGTTTTTTTGTTTGCCATGAAGTTTGGTGAGCTGACCCAAAATTCGTATGGAAGAGTAAAGAATCCAAGAAAAACCAACACAAAGGACAAGATTGGAGGAAGTGCCTTACTACGATTCAGTGCTCAGTATAAAGCTGTAGTAATTGAAACAGTGTGCTATTGGCCAGAAATAAACAAAAAAGCCAATGGAATGTTAAAGATAATTCAGGAGACACAACATAAGTAGAAAACTTTATTTAAAAAAATGTAACATTATAAATCATTGGGGGAAGGATAAATAAACACCGAGGGACAATTGAATAGCCACATTTTAAAATTAAAACATTTCTCTACTCAAACAGTATAAGAAAGAATAAAAGTACCAGATGTAAGTGTAAACACATTTTATGCAAGAACTGAAGGTATACAGCCCAAAGTCATTACAATGAGGAGCTGGTAGGGGTGGGAGAGTAAAATGGAACTGGAGAAGTTAGAATGGACTTTACGTCTGTATTGATTTCCTTTTTAAAAAGACCGGAAACAACTATGAATAGCTGGAATATGGACGTTGCTATCTCTGTCATTATATTTTTGTGTTTTCAGAATTTCTCAAAATGTAAAAAAATGACAAATAAGAAAACTCTGTAATTGAAGAAATTTTTCTTATTTTTAGGACTGCATTTCGGGGGACTTTTGCAAAAAGACACTCCTCTGCACACATCACATCGGCATTCAGAATAGAAAGGGCTCGTCTGCCTTAGGAGTGTCCGCCAGAGAAGCGGACGGCCAGATAATGAGGGCAGGGGATCTGGACCAGAACTGAGACGGAAGCATCACCACAGTCATTCCTGGCTGAGGATTTAATCGATGGTCTTATGAAAGGAATTCAGGCAAATGCTATCATCACATTGTATGCTTTTTATTTATTCAATCAATTGCACACATATTTACTGAGTATCTGATCTTTATCAGGCCCCAGGCAAAGCACTGATGATTCTGCAGTGCAGGACAAAATCTTTGCTCGCAAGATTAGTCTCCAGTAAGAGAGAGATAATTTAAAATAATAAGTAGTCAGACACATATTATTATAAAATTTTGTCTTGCTATAGAAGAAAACTAGTTATAATTATGTGTTATCTGGAATTTTCTATATTTATCATCAAATTTACTGAACATTTTATAGTTAAAAAACAGTTCTTTGCCTGTTATCAATTTATTGCCTCTTATCTCCAGCTTCACTCATCATAATCCTGTCTACAACTGTGAGTAAAAGGTACCGCATATTTTCTTACTTCGTGATTCACTAAAACAAAAAGCCTGATTTCCCCCCCAATACTTTGTCCTAGAGTTAAAGTCTGAGTAGTAGTCATTTGAGAAATAACTCTCAAAGATATTCCAGGGCCTAATCCTTGAAACCTGTGAATGTAACCTTATTTGGAAATAGGGTCTTTGCAGATCTAAATAAGTTATACTAGATTATAGTATAGTATGTATACTATATAGCATGTACTGTATGTACTGTAGTACAGCATAATTCAGTATGACTGGCATCATTATAAAAAGTGAGAAATTTGCACAGGAAAAATCCCAAAGCACTTGGAAACTAAACAACACTATAAATAAACAACACGTTCTAAAGAATCACAGAGGAAGTCTCAAAGGAAATTAAAAATGCATTAAACTGAGTGAAAATAAAAATATAACATATCAAAATTTGTGGGACACAGCTAGAGCACTTAGAGGAACATTTGTAGTACTGAATACATACATGGGAAAAGAGGAAAAGTCTCAGGTCAGTAATCTAAGCTCCCACTTCAAGGACCTATGAAAAAGAAGAGTAAAATTAACCCAAACCAAACAGAAGGAAAGAAATAATAAAAAGCAGAAAGCAATGAAATTTACAATAAAAAGGCAAAAAAAAATCAATGAAACAAAGAACTAGATCTTTGAAAAAAATCAATAAAATTGACAACCCTCTAGGAAGGCTATCAAAGGAAAAAAGAGAGAGGACACAATCCGTATCTAGAAGAAAATAAAGGAGATCACTAAAACCAATGCGGACACAAAATGATAATAAGGGAATACTACAAATAATTCTATAAGCAGAAATGTGACAACCAGTTCGTTGAAGTAAACCAATTCCTGAAAAAACACAAATTACAGCTCATCCAATATGAGAGAAGTAATTTGAATAGCCTTATGACTATTAAATAAGTTGAATTTATAATGAAAAAACTCCCCCGAAAGAAATATCCAAACCCAGATGGTTTCACTGAAGAATTCTACTAACCATTTACAGAAGAATTAATACTAATTCTATAACATCTCTTCTAGAAAAAAGAAGAGAAGAAATATTTCTCAATTCATTTTATGAAGCCAGTATTACCCTGATTACCAAAACCAAAGTACCAAAAAAAATGCAGTGTTTTTCATTAATGTATATGCAAAAATCCTTAACAAATATTAAAAAATCAAGTTAATTAATATATAAAAAGAATTATACTTCATGACCAAGTGGAATTTATTCCAGGGATGCAACAAGGGATTTAGAACTCTAATGAATCATTTCATTTTTTAAAAGATTTGAACATAGAATAATTTCAGAATAAAATACAAAATGATAAAAAATTTTAGTATTTACTGATTTTCTTTCTTTAAACACGTAATGTGCTCAATAACACTATAAAGTACATCATGCTCGCCCTGGCTGGTATAGCTCAGTGGATTGAGCGCGGGCTGGGAACCAGAGGGTCCCAGTTCGATTCCCCGTCAGGGCACATGCCTGGGTTGCGGGCCGGGTCCCCAGTGAGGGCCATGTGAGAGGCAACCATACATTGCTGTTTCTCTCTCTCTGTCTCCCTCCCTTCCCCTCTGTCTAAAATAAATTAAAAAAAAATCTTAAAAAAAAATAATAAAGTACATCATGCTGTTTAGTTACTATGTGAGCTGCATGCACCCAGGAATATAATCTATGGTGTTGATTCTGTTTTATTTCACTAGTTATACAATTTCATCTAAAGCAAACTTATGGCTATTTTGTGTGAATATTTTCACAAACGGCATTTATAAAGAGTGTCATTACTACACTTTAAAAAAATGACTACCTCAATTTACTGCATTGCTTTATTAATGATATGCACAGTTGGCTTATTAAAATCATTTGTTAGTAAATTATTATGTACAAATATAAAGTTGGGTGAATCGTTGACTCTATTGAACACCATGTGATCAAGCATTGTCAATTTCAAAAAGCATTTAAATCAAAACAGTTTTCAGGTACTCGCTTTAGAAATGAGTTATGAAAATGAAAGGATGTGCAATGTGCTTTTATGTCATATGAAATAAATCTCTAGAAAATTATTTTTAATATTCTACAGAGAGTCTCACTGAGATCAAGACCAACACAGTGTGAGGGCTGCCCTAGAATGTAATGTGTTAATACCAGGCATCCATTCTGCTTTCCTCTGTGTCTGTGTAGGTATTATTTCTAGAAGTGTTCACGCTCTTTGTGGTAAGGTTGCCTAGACTACATCCCAATACTTAGACCTAGATGATAAAGACTGTTTACTCAGGTGAATATTCTCATTTTTCAAGGTAGAAAGCATAAACAAGAATGAAAAAACAAATAAAAGTGACAGAAACAACAACAAAACCCACAAATTTTACATCTTAAAAATTATATTTATTATGGCAAGGGTTATTCTTATAGTTTTATCTGGAGATGAGCACAATATTAGTAAACAAAAATGAGCAATAGTTTATTATTGTGTTTAACACTCCTTTATGTAAAACAACGTTGGCATTTGCATTCCGAAGACCACTGCGGTTTTTACTTTTATGAAGACCGAATAGCAAGCACATTTGTAACATGACAGACTTGGGTTCTATTTTCTTTACTTGAAAGCAACCGCCTACACAGAACTCATTCATTTATCCTCAACTAATATATAAATTATTGAACTAATTTATTTGCCAGATGAATAGAATATGAGATCTCAACAGGCAATATTTATTAATTTCTGTGAGGGCTTTATATAATTCTACCCTACTTCTGAAAGATACAAAGAGGAAATTGCAGTTTTTGTGGTTTATTAAGGAATGAATATAATCCAGTTGACCCTAAACTTCAAAGCAGAAGTTAAATTAAGTTTTTTTGTGTGTATTGGTTTCCTTCTGGCTACTTCATAAGAAGAACGTGATTTTTTGTTCACATTTACACTTAGAGATGTGGGTTCATCCCCTTCATTCATTGATTTTGTCTTTTTATTTAAGAAAGTATTTTTCATTAAAGGTTGAATTGTCAGAGTAATTCATTTGCTCTTTCTCCTGACATTCCAAAGACTTTTTTCAGCAAATGGTATTACGAGATAACTGGCAAAAGATTGGATTGGTCAATAATTCAGGCAGGTGAGAAAATATATATCAGTGCAAGAAACGTCCAAATCTGCAGATAATTTTAATGAGTTTGTTTGAGCCTACATGATGACAATTGCCAGGAAGCAAAATCTCAATGGATTGAAAGAAATGCTGCAGAAAACGGTAGTTTTGTTCATGAGGAGTGGCCAGAGGGAAATGAAAACAGGGTCCTCGCCATTACAATCTAACAAGGGACTTAACACAGGAGGTGAGAAGCCGAAGGGAGACAAGTCTTACCCATTCACTCAGCAGTTCTGAGCTCGGGTTGATAAGATTGTCTGTGCCCGGAACCTAACAAGCCAAATAGTGCAGGACAGGGGGAGCCCTCAAGACTGTGTGGGTTTAGGAGGCCTCTTTAACAATTTGGCTGATGAAGACAAGGAGCCTTTACCGACTGAGAAAGAAGGCCTTTCTACTGTACATTACTCCAATGAGAAGAAGGAGGGGGAACCTAGAAGCTAAGGTATATAACCCCTGAGGCCCAATAGTCTTGTATTATTGGGATTAGCTTGGTACCCAGTGGTAGCCTCAGCTCAAGTGTGTAGGACAAACGCACTGACTTCCTAACGAACTTACCAACAACTTTATTTCCTCTATACATGGGGCATTTAGACTAGTTGTGCCAGCTTGCAGCTCTGTGCTCATGTGTTCCGTAAAGAAACCTGCTCTCTCATATCCACTACGCCTGTTTGTCTCTTGCTTGAATTTGCGTGTTTTGAGTGAGACAAGAACCGAGGTGGGGGCGGGGGCCTCCTGACTCAGGTCTCTCTCCCCTCCGTCACAGTGTTACCACTTATTTTATACCTCAGAACCAAAGGAGGGTTAAATGCAATCCATTGATGATAGGTTAGGGAGGTGGGAGAAAGCAAAATGAAGGGAATCTCTGGGAGTGGATAAAAAGGTGAAAAAGATAGACACATACTTTTACACTGGTGGGGACCGGACAGTTAACCATGAACGTTCACAGCACTTAGAGATGGTTTGTGTGGTGGCAAAGCGGGCTCTGTGGTCTCTGCTCTTGTGGGGGTGGTGCCCTGCAGGGCCGGGCCGAAGGAGATTACTCTGACATTCCAGAAGTACGTTATCTTCGATGCAAAAAGGGAATAGAGAGGCTCACTTAAGGTAAAGATTGACTTTTGTGAAGGATGATACCGGCCTTGGGCATGACTACCCGCCATGGCCTGCTTTTAGTTAAGTTTTCATTTTAGACCATCCTATGCAGCTAATTTATGTCTCTGAGTCAATAAGGCCCAACCTACAGCGCATCCCCCCCACCCCCGGACTTGTCAGATTTTGTGTATGGCCCCCTTTTCATCCATAAAGTCAATAACACATTGGGAAAATTCAATGTATAATGATGCCAAGCATTAGTGAAGATGCAGGGAAAGATGAAACCACATATACACAGGTTGGAGTGTGAAGTGATTTGATGACTTTGGAGAGCAATTTGGAAATACGTGAGCTGAAGAAGCACCTACTGCGCCATCCCACGACTTCACTTCTCTGTTCTAGAAAAACCCAGGCTCTTCACACAGGGGGTTTCTTGAGCAAGTGTGTAGCAAGGGAAATAATCCATTTAGCAGTGAATGAATATATAAGCTATGGTTTATTCAAATAATTTCTATGCAAGATTATAATGAATGGTCTAGATCTATAAGAATAAATATTGATTTTAAAATGTATTGCTGAGTAAAAAAAAGGAAAGTGTAAAGAATACTTAAAGTGTAGTTCATTTATGTAAAATTTAAAATATTACTATTTACGGATGCTACATACATAATAAGGCTGAAAAACATCATGAATATAATACACACCAGCGTTAGGACATTGATTAGTCCCGGGAAGGAAGACGGCAGGCTGCGCATAGCTACACCTGTAACATTTGATTTTTTAGAAAACAGAGTGGAATACTGAAGTTCAGAAAGCAAAATATTAACATATGCTTAATCTCTGTATTTTAGCATTGCCACACTTACAGGTGTCTTTCAAATGGTCTTTTGTACTCTTATATGTTTAAATGGTTTTATAGTTAAAAAGAAAAAGGATTCCTATTCACCCACTGTGAAGGGCTGAGTTCCCCCTAAGGGTAAAATTGAAGTACGGAATTGAAGAGGTTTTTCTTCTAAGTAGGGGATTAAAGAGTTTTTTCTCCCAAGCTAGCCAAGGGAGAAGCAAAAAGAATTAATTTGTCAAGGAATGAATTTAGAAAATAGACCAGGATAAATTGCTGTTCTCACAGGAACATACTCTATTCTGATACGTTCATTAAGGAGAAGACTAACTTCTCCACTGCTCATATTTTCTCAGAAATAAAAAAATAGTGATAATAACATTGCATAAAATGCAATAAGCAGATATTATTACATTCATATTCTGCTAAACGATTTAGGCATTTCCTCTTCTACTTCTCACAGTGTTTGTATGAAGTAGGCGTCATAAACCACAGTTAAAGGTGGGCGAAGTGCCTTCCCTATTCACAGAGCACAGCTGGTACATTGCCAGCAAGGTTAACCATTAGAATCATTTACTTTCGAGAACAACAAATTATTAAGTATATCAACAAAACATTTAAGGTAATGAGGAAGGTCCTTTCAACATCCTTCCACTCTCATTTTATAGTGAACTGCCCTACTGAGTTGCTATCAAATAGTTTGATAATTAACTTAAGAATGATCAGTCTTATGTACCAAAAGACCCCATACCATCCCCTTTGAATATAACATTTAACAGTGTTTCTTTTTGTTTCAGTGTTAGGAACTTCAAAGTGAACTTTTTGAATTTTTAAACATCAGTTTATATTCAAAGGTATCTGAATAGAAAATACATTGTTACTTCTAAATTTCCTTCCAACTCAAACATTTCTGTTTGTATAATTAGATTGAATTAGAAGATAATTCTACTTCGAGAAATAATAATCTTTTTATTAAGAAAGAGAAAATGCTCATTTGAGCCTTTGAAATATGTTCAAATTGAGAAATTGTGTGGGTAGAGTTTTGATATAATAAAATCAAAGCAGAACCAGTGCCTCAAATAACTTCAAGTAGATCTGCTTCTCTCAGAATGGGAGAAGGCCAATAAGGATGGGATGGGATTCTGTACTGGACAGAGCTAAGTTCCGAATTGTTTGGGAATAGGCTTAACTTTTATTTTAGAACTAATTACAGTTGAATCTATCGTGCCATCAGATGCTCCAATAAGAAATGATTATTTTCCACTCACTGAACTGTGCCTCTTTACAAGTAGGATCTCATTTAGTTCTGACAACATTGTACACTCATTTTGCAGATGAGAAAACTGAGGTACAATGAGAGGTTGAGGGAAGGGCTTAGGGTTGAACCACTTGAGAAAAGCAGAGTCGTAATTTACAACAGAGGAGGATTTGGATCCATTGGAATCAACTTTGCTTTTCAGCTCTTAGGGCGACTCTGTGAAAACTTTTATACTGGTCTTAGGAACAGTTGGTAAATCTGAGCTCTGAAATCTCAATCTTCTTTTTTTAAAGATTTAATTAATTTATTTATTTTTAGAGAGAAGGGAAGGGAAGGAGAAAGAGAGGGAGAGAAATATCAATGTGTGGTTGCCTCTTGCGTGGCCCCTACTGGGGGCCTGGCCCACAGCCCAGGCCTGTGCCTGGACTGGGAATTGAACTGGCGCCACCAGCCAGGGCTCAACCTTTTTTTTTTTTTTAATGACAGACTGATCCTATCTTGCTTCTTAGAAATAGTCGCAATTAAGGACAGTAACATAAGCACATCTCAGTAAAGGAGTTTTTAAAGACCGGGATAGTTTGATAGGAAAAAAATGTTCTTCCTGGAAGACATGCTAGGGAACAAGAATGGGTTTCCTCCTCTTTAGCCATAAAAAGAGTAGATATGTAGTGTTCTGAATTATTTTTCAGACAGAGAAACTGTAAAAGACTGTAAGGCAGAGAGGCATAATTCAGAATTCAGAATATTGTGTTTTATTTATTATTACAAATCAATACATGCATAAGGTAGAAAATGAGAAAATGCTGATAAAAAAGAAAAAACTAAATATATAACTGTCACTGAGCAACAAACGCCATTATTACCTTGGAGTGCACCGCTCTCTATATATTCTTTCAAAATCAAATCATGACGTGCAACCTGTTTTGTTGCCTGATTAGGGCTTTTTAAAAGTCAAAAGCGTTTATTTTGTTCTTTAGGGCATAAATGGAGCTATAGAAATGTCAGTACCGTAGTGAATATTCGTGAGATTTTTGAGTACCTACCACTTTTATGCAGCATCAATTTCTTCTGTTCTGTATTCACAGTGGTTCATTACAATGCCGTAGTTCTTGATACCAGCTACTGGGCAACTGTGAGGAATTTCATGAATTCAACTGTGACATTGACAAACCTACATGTCAACCATATGATTCTTTTTCCAAACTGGAAGACTAATCCAGGACCAAATTTAGAACAGAGATAACCATACTTTATGAGCATCTATAGAGTCAGTCTACATCTTACACGTAAGGAAGGTGAGGTCCCCAAATAATGCCCAAGGCCATACAACTACTTACAGGCGAGAGGTCAAGACCGAAACCCAGCACTCCTACCTTCCAGTCTGTTGTTCTTTCATCTGCTGCATACGGTCCCTCACGGAGGATCCCATCTCCTGAAATTACAAGTAGAGCCCCACCTGGTCTAGCTTTCTAAGGGGCAATGTTGCCAAGCTCCAGATTCATGGCTGTGCGTAAAGAGAGGGTCCTTGGGATCCTGTCCACCATGAAGAAATTCCACGAAGCATAATAATCTTCCCCATTACTCTTTAAAAGACCTTTTTTTTTTTTTTTTTTTTTTTTTTTTACCATTGGAAGAACAGAATGCCCATTCACAGATTTAAGAGCTAAGATCTTAACCCATTAGAAAGATTTTAAAACTTAGTTTTCAAAAAGTCCTGTCACTGGATTAGGAGGCATGGTGGAAGTTTAAGTAAGAGGGATAAATGCAGGGCAGAAGCTGGCCAGGGAATCACCACAAACAGCCACCAATGGGGATGTGTTTCTTCTCGGCCCTTCCCCATCAGTTTTTATCCTCTTTGTCATCACTATAGTTTTTTTTTAATCTAACATATGTCACGCCTACAGCTGAAAAAGCTCAAAAAAGGTTCAAATCAGTGTTGGATAAGTGGTTTAGATATTAGAAGTGTGTTTGCAAAACTAAAAAAATCTGTTCCTTTAAATAAAGCTTCCAGAAATTTATTTCTTCAGCTTCCCTTCCAATTCTTCCATTAAAGGGTGTGTATGTACAGGATACCCCGTTCTGTGTAGCTTACTTAGTGGAAGGTGTTTCTCAGAGTTTTTCCTTCAGAAGAATTGGAAGCATACCGTCTTGCTCCATTAGGTGCAGGCAGGGCCACCACAGACTGGTGGCCCCATTGTGCCCTGCCCTGGGGCTCCTGGCCAGGAGAAGCGTGGGGGCTACGCTCTGATTGCAGAGCCATGCACTGTGACAAGGATCAGAAGGCTTTAGTCCAGGAGAAAGAGTGCCTTTCGGCAGTTTGCACAAGGGACCACACGGGCCAGGTTAACCCTGACCGCAGTGTGTTGAGATCTGGAAGTATTCTCCTCTGAGTGCTGATCCCACACGTCTGAGTCAGGGGGAGAGGTGGGAAGGGGCAGGTGAAAGTATAAAGGCTACACTTCCTGATTGAGATGATAGGTAGTGATTATAACTTTTAAATCTTCTCTGATTCTTCCAGAAGAGGAACATGATCTTTCAAATTCCTTTGCAATGAAAAATAGCACTTAATGTTTAAAGAAATATTTCTAGTGTTCAAAGTGAGGAACACATTAGCAATGGAATCTTCGTTTGGGGCATTTCTACTTTGATTTCTAGTTCTTAACCATTAGCATTTCAAAATAAAGTAATTAAAATATCTTTTAACTACCTTAATATTTCTTATTCTTTATATTTGTTCTCTGAAATTATGTGAGGATATTTTGTAATAAATGGTTTTTGTGGGACCATAAAAACTTAGCCAAAAAAGGGTACAGGATCAGGTAAAAAGAACTTCACAGTGACATTTATTTCTATTTTTTCTCATTCAATTGCTAATTGTTATTAATGTGGCTAATTCTCACTGTTACTTTTAATTTTTTTCCTGAGAGCTTTTAAAAACTATTCCCTCTGGCAAAACAATAGTTAACTACAAAGCAACAGACTTTAATATTTTAACAGTTAAGCAATTTTTATGCAACATTATATTGCCATTATTGTTCTGCTTAGAGTGATTGCTGACATATTCAGTAATCTCTATTATTGTACTGAAGTTAATTGTCTTTATATCTCGTAAGGAAAAATATTGGAAGTGATGGTGACTGATTGAAAATAGTCATTCTGATACCAATAGACAGTCTCTCTGGACCTCTGGGAATGAGCTGAGGATGGGGAATAGGAGAGGCCGCCATGGGGAGGTGGAACTAGGCCGTGCGAATGGAACCTGGGAGCCACTTCTGCACTGACCATGCTCCTTGGGCCACTGAGGGCTTGGCATGCAGCCAGACAACACCTTCACAAACCACCCTGGCCCGTGGCAAAGACATTGAGTTTTGCAGCACTTCCACAGGACTGTGAGGCTGCGCTGAACCTAGCTGTGCCTTGTGGGCACTCCATTCCGGGTACAGAGGTTCTGCTCCTACCTGCAGACCCCCCACTCCTCCCGCTGAGACCATCTTCAGAGATGCCTGGGAGGTTGTGCAAGGTTTTCAGGGTCCCTTTACTTAGTCTTTTGGTTGGGCCATTTTCTGCCGGTGAGCCCCAAGTGAGGGCAGCTCATTTCATACAGGGCCTGAGGGGCATGGAGCTGATGGAATGCCAAGGGAATCTCCCCCACCCCTGGGCAAGATGGTGGCAGGAGGAAGTTCTTACACTGGGTAGCGGCAAGGCTAGCAAGATAATTGGGTAAGACAGAAAAAGCCCTCCTATTCCCTTCTGGTACCAGGTTGGGGTTGGACCAGGGGATGGCGGCCTGTGGGCAATAGAAGTTAAAATGGCAGCAGAGGGAGGTACTGGATCAAAGGCCTGTCAGTGTAGCCTGGGGAAGGGCAGGGATTGGCTGGGAGGTGGACCCACACAAAATGTACACAAGTTTAGGAAATTAATTACTCATTCTGAGAAAGTATCTGGTATGTCCCACACCAGAAACTCATATAAACCCAGGGAAACCAAGCAATTCTCTCTTGCTTGTCACTCTCTGCTTGGGACCGGCACTCAGCAATGTACTGGCCTGTCCTCTCCATGCGCCACATGACCTTAGCAGGCATGTAGCCCATGGCCTCCATGATGAAGTCTCTTTCTTGTCAACCAGGTGGAACATTTGCAGGTGTTTCGTGTGCTCTCTGCCCTGGAGCATGGGATCTTGTGGCCCTGGAAGCCTCATGGCCAGTGGCGATGAAACCAGGCAGCCCCCGGGAGGGGCCTGAAGACCGCAGCGGGGAACCAGCTAAGCTACTTGGATGACCACGCAGCAGCCACCTGGGCTCCAAAGGACGGTACTGTAAACAGAGTGGGAGCTCTAGGCACTGTCTTTTGTTTTGATCTTGCTGAGGACGGCTGGGTTTTGTCTGGGCTTTGCAGAGGATATGAGCTTTGAGATGAGGAGTGCCCCATTCTCCCAGATTGTCCAGCATTCACATAAACACCTTTCCTTTCTCACAGCCTTTGCCTCTAGAATTTGCCTTTTGGAGGTGGTGGGCAATTTGTTTTTGTTTTTGTTTTTTTCTTTTGAGATATACCTGTTGAACAATTTGTTTTCACTTATGTATACCTGAGTGCCAACATGTTTAGGTATAGCTCATTCATAGCTAACTTCAACCACCTGAAGACTTTATACTCCCCAGTAGCTGTGTGTATTCTATTTTCACACTCACATCTACCTAATGCCTCATTACCATCCCAGGTGGGCCAGAAGGTTTGTTCTCTTCTGGTCCTAAATGTGTAATGTGGAGCTATGCCCAACTTCTACCATTGGCTGTAGTTTTCAGTGGATCACACACCTGAGGCAACTTGTTAGAGTAAGTAACAGTAACCTTTTTCATCAGGCAATTTCTCTCTAGTTCTCAAGTATAGACACATAGGAAATGTATACAAAGCTCCTCTTCCCACACTGCCCAGCCAGGGCTTGTTTTTCTGCTAGAGTGAAATATTCAAAATGTTTCAATCTGGGCCAATTGCCAGACTTGCTATGGCACTGTAACACTTTACAATTGATTTTTGAAAGTAGTGTATTTTAAATTTTTCTCTTATAACATCAAAGGCTAAGTTAATTCTCCAAAGTACACTATAAAATAACAAAGCAGTGATTTCACTGCCGTTT